>QVNW01002243.1:0-11559 GCA_014825475.1 Pseudomyrmex flavicornis
AAAAAAAAAAAAAAAAAAAAAAAAAAACGAGATTTTTTTCGCTCACAGCATTATTTTGATTTGTTTTCTCATTCTGTGATTTTGATGATTCAAAAACTTCCGATGACGTAACGTTTACGTGCGAGCTGTTCCAGCAAACCGATATTGATCGTAAAAAAAATTCTGCACTCATGTGTTTCGTAATATTCCATTCTTCTATTCTTGGATGCAACAGTTTCCGGCAAGAACCCGCCAGGTTTAGTCGGTTCACACGTAACGCTCGATATCGGTAAGTAATTGAAATCAAATAATTTAAAACATATACAGAATATGCCGCAGGAGAATAAGTGTTTTGGTTTTTAACACACGCAAATCTTTCACACACGTTTAAGAAAAAAAATGATAACAAGTAAACAACGGGAATAAAATATTGTACATGATTCATTTCACTTGTGTCCTTTATTCATAGAACAATCTTGTTGATTATTATTCTCTTTTTTGAATATTGTTTTTTTTTTTTTTTAGATTTTGTTCGTAAATACGTGAAATGTATCTATATAATGGTTTTTTTTGTCGGTGCTTTTCGGAGATCGTTGTACATAATATTGATTTTAATATCAGATTTATTAATACAAGAAGTAACGAATATGCTCTATTCGATATAAAAATGACTTATGTACACTTTCATCGTGTGTTATATATGCTTAATATGTATATAATAATTATTATTATTATTACTATTATAATTATCATTATTATCGTTTTTTTGTTATTACAATTATATTATTCCTAATGTTACATGTTAATATTAAATTACTACGGTGATTTTACAAATCTACAATGTGTATAAAAAAAAAAGGTAAACATCTGTAAAACATATAATCAAACAAATGAAAGTAAAAATAAATCTTAAAAGATGTAAAAACGCACTTTGGACGGTATACATTACAACTAATACTGTAAATTACCAAAAAAAAAAAGAAAAAAAAAACATAAATAAAACGGAATAAACGTAAGTAATTTACCTGTGACAGATACAGTTTTGTACATAGAAATCTATTTATAGTATATAAAAAAACTTTAAATCCAATAAAAAAAAAAAAACACTTATACACAATGGAACGTGTAATGTACACACTCCAGTGACATATTGTAGGATTATTTCAGATCTTTTTTCTTATTATTACAATAAACATAACTTCGTACATAAACTCAATTTCCAACGCAATCACTTTAAAAAAAATTTACGAGAGATTCGGCAGTTATAAGAAATGCGAAGGACACGTTGTTAAAAACTATAGAACGGTCTCGAAAAATAATTTCAACTTGAAAGTAAGTATATTTTTGACGTAAGACACATCATATATAGAAAAAGAAAATAATTAAAAACAGAACAAAAAGTTATTGTACTTTTATAAAGATGTTTATATAATAGTTTTCTTTTTAGATTAAGTTTTTTAGATTACGTGTGTACTTGCGTTTACACAGCACTTACATATATGATGCTCTAATGTTTTAGATGTACCATTCTTTTCTTTTCTGAACTTGGTGGCCAGTAGCAGAATTTACAACCGCCGAATCCGGATCTAAGGCAATCTCGGCACCTTTGTCCTCTTGCGTCAAGTACTCGCCTTTATGCCTAGACATATATCTGCCTATAAGAATCGCCATGATTACGAGAGCAATCAGAATCACCGCTAATACGCTGCCAAGAACGGCCGTGTCAGTCTCGTTGTACGCAGCTCTCACTTTTTCCTCGTCCACCTGCGGTGGCGGTCGCGTCTCCACAACATCCGGAGGATGAGTGATGGGCTCGACTCCGCAAAAGTCTTCGGTCAAAGGAGAGCCGAGCGAGCGCACGTTGGCAGGCCCGTTCTCTTGGAAAAGCAACTTCAACGGATATATATCGTCGAATTCAACTCTCGATATGCAACCAGAAAATCCTTCCGCCATAGATTCGTTTCTGCCGATATACATGTATTGAATATTGTTGAATTGCGCGTCCGCGGAAGCCTTTATGTTAAAATGGAACTCCTTCGGTTCGTAATTGTCGATCTGCATCACCAAGGTGGCACCTGAATTTTTTCTGCTGATTCTGATATCGTGATACTGTCCCAAACCGAAATGCTTTGTCGGGAATATGACTTCCTGACGTTCGAAACCGAAATCAAATACCACACGCAGATGACCACTGTTTGAAACCATTATGGTCATATATTCTCCCGAGATGTTGGAAAATAGGCCTAGTAAAAATCCTTTCGGATTCGTCGTCGTGAAACCAACGCGTATTTTCTCAGCGATCGTGGAACGCCAACTGCCCATAAAATCGTATTTTATCATCGAACTGGCTCGCATGTTAACGCCGATTTCTAAAAATAATAAGTACAATCGAAATTAATATCCAGAGACCAGTCATAGTCATTGTATTAATTTGTACGCGTCAGTCGAATTATCTTCACTTACCGTCCGCACAAATCGGTCCTTTAAACGCGGTCCAACGACAATCGCACCAGTATCCGTCATATCTTTCATGACACGTGCCGTTGTTGAGACAAGGATTACTCTCGCATCTACCTTCACAATCTTCCGTAACACCGTATAATCCACGTTGCGCGTAACTTCTCAAATCTTGCAACTGGCCGTTGAGAAGTAATGCCCTTATGCACCCGACAAATCCGTCCCTGTAATCAGTTGTAGCGCCCACTACAAAATCCGAGGTGAGAAGAAGCGCTCGTACAGGACCCGGAGGTTCTGGCATCTCGCTTTTCAATGCGCCATCGATGACGATTCGAGCTCCCTTACGATTTCTTTCAACCGACACCGAATGCCATTCATTATCCGCCAAGTTGTAGGATGTTTGCATGCTTACACTAAGTGGCCCTCCTCCAGCCACGTACTGGAAAATTATCTGATTTCCAGTATTTATGGAAATTTTAATATAATCGGTCGGTCCTTTGCTATGAATTATTACAGCGTCCTCGATCGTGGTTTTAAACTCGAAATAAATATCGCCACTATGGCCAAAATCAAACGTCGGTAAATTGATGGTGGCGTCTACTATTCGGAATGTGACTACATTCTTGAACAAATCTGTAAAAGATCATATTTTACAAATTTTTTTTTTCGTGTTATTGAATTAACTGTCCGTTCAACATATTGATGATAAAGTAAACTTACCGTCGCCCTCGCAAATGAGCGGACCTAGTTCATAACGACCTTCTTTTTCGTCAAGTGCTGTACCCGTGTCGCCAAAACGTAATTGTTTCACAGGTAGATATTGCTTCTCCCTTATATATCCGCTGTCTTCAAACCATCCTTCCAAACCGGAATCGCAGTTGCACCATTTAGTAGGTTCCGCGCAATTTCCGAGGATACCGCACTCACATTTTCGTGATCCGGGCACCGCGCCGCCCCAGTAATCCATTTTCTGATTATTCCGACTCACCCACCACGAATTTGGTCTAAAGTTGTCACCTACTGGAACTGCAAAAAAAAAAATTCGCTAGTACACAGACAAATGAAAATAAAACAATAAATATTTCAAGGTCATTTATACCTGGAGAGTTAAATAACTTAGAATGTTTGCATCTATATCTTATATTCTGACTGCAACTTTTGGATCGGTTTATCAGAGCCTCTATCTGATCGAGATCAGCATCGTAATTGATATCTTGTATAAAACTGCCAGCTTCTTCAAATCCATCTACAGGAGTCTCGTTTTCATTACTGTGACGCAAAATTGTCTGTATGTGACCGTTGCTGACATATACGCAAGTGACAGGGAACGGTTTCAAGGGTCCGCTACCGTCGATGTCAATTTGAATTTCCGCACGCTGATTTACCGCGTTCATGTTCTTATATGCCTCGCATGAAAGAGGATTTAACGCTACGAAATGTTTTTTTTATCAATTTTGGTACAGAACATCATTCTCTCTATTTTTTAAATAATAAATACAAGATGAACACTTACAAGTATGACAAACGGCACCCGCGTATCCAGTATTGGTACAATCGCAGGAGAATTCATCAGAAGTTTGACGGCAGATGCCAGAGTGCTTGCAAGGATTCGGATTGCATCGATCTGTCATTCGACAAGTGTCAAAGATCAACTCATTCTTACAACAATATTCTTCCTCCTTCCACTCTGTCGGTATTTTATGATTGCCATCGATACTTATCATTCTCATGCAGCCAACGAAGCCATAATTGCTGTCTTTTCCGGTCATACCACCGACCCAGTAAGTCGGACCGGTTATCATTTCCAGCAGACGTTTTGTTATCATCGGTCGTCCGTCAACATTCAAAATCAGAAAATTTTTAGCTATTGTCAATATCACATGATGCCACTTTCCGTCGTTGAATGTTTCGTAAAAGTTGTCCAATATCGCAAGCGGATTTTCCTTCGTTTGTATCTCAACTTTTAGTTTACCTACTTCTAAGTACATCTGAACACATCACAAATAAAATCAATAAGTTCAACTATTGCATTTTTCTATCAGTAGAGAAATAATATTGAAAAATTAATACATATTTCCTGCATCACCTTGACGTAGCCCGGAGTTGTAAACTGATGGTAGAGAATTATTCCGTTTTCTTTGTAAGTTCGAAATGCAAGGGAAACGTTAAACTGATGCATACCCTCGTAACCTTTCAGTTTGGCATAGGATCCAGGAGTTACGAATGTGACGGAAATTATCGGTGGTTCTGGACAAAAGTAGGATGTGTGAGTTTTATAGTATCTCAAATTTTCGTCCACCTCTTCCGACTCCTTCAGCTCGTGAATTATATTCGTCGAGTTTAAATAAAAATTCTCTATGCAACCAGTGAAATTTTGGTTCACCACCAGACCCTCTTGCTTATTGGGCACACCACCGATATAGAGCTAAAAAAAAAATAAAACAACATAGCAAGTAAATTTGCCCAATTGTTTTGAATATTTCATTGTTCGATCATTTTTGCTTGTCTTTACTATAGAATATCACTACTTAATACTCACTTCTCGATTCAAATCCAACCGATGAAACTCCCCTTTTATTCTACCTTTAATCAATACCCTATCGACGGAGAACGAAACATTTTTTCTATTGCGGGAGATCAAAACGTCATGATACATGTTGTCATCCAGAAGACTGCCAACGGATAGACTCGTCATAATACCGGACCCGAGGTCGATATTGAGCAACATTCTGTTGTCGCGCAATTGCAACGCTATGTAGTCACCTTGCGTGCCCCGAGAATACATTAGTACACCATCTGCGTTGTTCGTCTTAAATCGGAAACGTATAAAATGTCTATCAGTTTCGATAGGTTCTCTGAGTAAATCCATGCGTATGAGAGATGATCCATTGAAGGAAACAACATCAGACACTGAAAAAACCAATGAATTGTTTTTTAACTCTCTGTTTTAGTCAGTACCATTGTCTAAAAACGTGAAAGGCATATATTTAATTTTGTTATTTCGTACCGTAATCACATCCGTAGAGTTCTACTCTCAGCGATATCCTGTCTTCCCATCGAGTCGGATTTATTCTTACCCATTGTGCGATAATAGGAACCTCGAACTTGTTAAGCTTTATGCTATCCCCGTTTACATTACCTTTAAACATCTGTAGAAAAATGAAAAATGATTTTACAACAGAAAACGTTTTGCACGCTCTGTTGCTACCATTCGTATTTCTATTTTATTCTCCATTTGTTATCCTAGTGTTAGTCAATAATTAACGTAATAAACGTGCAAAGTATAATTAAATTGCGTGCATGCTGTCGATTAGAAATAAAAATCTTAACAAGAAAAGTATCTCTATCACCACACAGAATTGTTTACAAAGTGATTAATACTTAAATCTACGTTATTTTGAAACACGACTTCTCAAGAAACCATTTCAAAAATAAATATATTAAAATATAAAGTTTTTATTTTGTACAACTTGGTGATTTTGGATGTGTGCTTGTTGATTAGATAAAGTGATGACTGACAGATCATTTTAGTTCAATTATCTTGAGTAAATGCGATAAAATATTACCCAACAACTATCAATTGCATAAACACATTAGCACAGCTAGACCGTTAATGATAAAGAAACGCCAATGTTAACAGCTCATATAATAAACTTTAAGAAATGTTAATATAGTGCCATCATGATTTATTTTAATTATCACAATGACTTCAGTTCTATTTAAATTCCAGATATTAAAAATTCCATTAGTATATACGCATTATATAATCTTTTTTTCAACTTATCACGATGACGCCATAATTTTTTTAAACCCCAGTGCAATATTATCAGAGAACAGAAGATTCCAAACAGTATCTTTTGAAACGTATTACAAGAAGTTGTCATAACAAAACACACTTCGTTAATTTCTACGAAAGTTTCTACGAAAGAACAGTCATTAAGAAATATTACTGCCAGTTTACGAAATGCAATATTTTCTACAAGTTGTTCAGATAAAGAAAAAGTTTGTATTACAATGGAAATGATAATTATAATAAAATGTATGTTTTCGAATATTTTTAATAAATATTACATTATATATGTAGAACTTTCAAACCATAGTAATTGAGAAGTATTTAAACTACAAAAGAATAGAACACTTTGAGACTCGATCCTTGAAATTTAATACCTCTTCTACACCATCTTGACTTTCATAATTGGCCCAGGCTTGACCATCTTCAGAATATTGGACAATATATTCTGTCACGTATTCATTAGTATGAGCCCGCCCTCGCGTAGCAATGCTGCGTATCTCATATCTGTCCCCCAGCTCCATAGTAAGATGTTGATCGTAACTGCTAAGTTCGGGTGACCACGTGGAATCTCCTGTAAAGCCCAGCTCCATGTCCATGTGTAAGAGGAGAAAAGTAGAAGCGAAGCAAGCAAATGGATACAGGAAACGGAATACGATGTAAAAGGGGTCGTGAATTTTTAATTTATTTCGTGTAACTTTCTAATTATTCTATTAATTCGAAATAACTTTTTTTTTTTTTTTACACAACTCTACTATAATATACAAGTTCAGTTTTGATATATCTATTTTTGCGTTTGTACGTTTGTGTAATGTTAGAAAAATAAGAAAACAACACACAATAAAGTGTCAAAATGAAGTTAAGTTATCGTAAGTAAAGGGGTGCACAAAGCACTATTCAAGTGCAAATTATATAAAAATACTTACCATCAACAATACTGTACTTAATTATATTGTGTTCATAATACAGAAGCTTTGTAAAAATACTTAGCATTTGTTATACATATGCAAGTACCTATAGACTATTTTACATGCATGCGATATTAGTAATCTTATATATAATTGATTTATTATGCCATGTCTCACCATTATGTTAAAAGCAGAAAAATAGAGATCAGAAAATCAAAACGACAGCAAGAACGAACTTACCTTGGCGTTGCCATCTTCTTCTTTGAACTCCATATAATCAAGACCGTTGGTACTATAGCTAATACGATACTCCGTAACATATTCGTTGTGCAACATTCGTCCTTGAGTTGCCACGGCTGTGATGTTCATTACTTGGCCCAAGTCGATTATTAAATACTGACCGAAATCTGAGTTGCTAGCTGTCCATGCGTTTCCGCCTACACCACAACATTTATGCATGCATGCAACTTAAGATAAACTTACAGAAGTGCTTATAAATAATAAAGACGAAACATAGCCAAATAATCAGAATTAATTCGAACAATGTCAATCACTTATGTATATTCAGAGATTAATTTATATGATTGTACCAAACTTAAAAATTTTGCAATATATATACATATATAGGATGCAGAAACGTTTTGTGTAAAAAGTTTCAGAGAAAATATATAACATTTTTCGAAGGAAAAGATGGAACCTGTCTTATATTCGTCAAAATTAAAAATTCAAATTGATATAAATTATTTTCTTCTGTATATTTTTATGATTACACAACTGTATGTGTATAAAAACTATAAAAAATATAAAAAATATGTATGCTCTTGGTGATATTTTGAGTATGGAAAGTTATTTATAGCTTATTTGTAAATAGGTGAGAGTAGTAAAAGAATTATTCAAAAGGTACTGCTTAATGTTTTATTAGTTTGCAATTAAATTATTATACAATGTAACATATCCATCTTTCTTCTATATCTTTTTTATATATTGCAACATTAGTTAACAAGTATGGAAGTTATGGTTTTTCAGATTTGGCAAAATATTGAATTGTATATTGCGGGTCTCCTGGAAAAAGTGGAATCGCATGCATCATAAGTTTATCATAATCTATTATTTCAAACTTCTTATGTGATCGTGCGCGTGGCAAATTTTCGTTTTCTTGCAATGCCACGGCAACGCAATGTTGTGAATCGAGTAAACTCTCCTCAAACAACCAATTTTGCTTAACTCCATTAATGTATAAAATTGTATCAGTTGCAATGGAGTCCTTGCTCAACTCCGAACTTGTTCGAAAGTCTATATTCTTTAAGTCAATAAAAATTCCAACACCAAGCGCTTTAACGTAGCTCTCTTTTAAAGCCCAATGTCTGTAAAACATGGATAATTGTTCCGTTTCCGATTTCCCGGAATCACACTTTCCTTTTATCTCCTCCCATTCGGATGTTGTGAAATTTTTGTCCATTATACGAAAAAATTCAGAAACGTTTTTAACTTGATCTAATGACATGACATCTACACCTAATTTTACATCTCTAACCTCTCCCGCTAAAACCGTATAAGAACCTTGATGAGAAACGTTGAAACTAACAACAGCAGATTTATCTTTCAATATAGGTCTGTTATGTTCGTCTCTAGCAAAAGTAATCTTGTCATATAAAAGACCTGCGTATTCATTCACAAACTTTCTCATTAATAATCGACCTATGAGAGAAGCTCTTACATCTTTACGAAATACAAATCTCCCTATTCTACTTTTCTCGTCACTTTGTACACAAGAAACTGCATATTCGAATTCCTGTTCACTCGGATCCCACTCTTTCCAGTTAAACGCCCAACGAATAGCAGACGACATTCTAAAACTAATGATGCTACGCATAATCATGTAAATAGTTAAATCGCAGTTTGCACATTCCGTGCACTCTGTTTTCTTTTTTTGTATATTAAAACACAGGTTGGTACAGTTTTTAAATTATCTCTGACTATAAAAGCAATATTTTTTCTTTTTTTTGATAACTGTCATTTGATAATTGTCATTTGAAATATCCTCCAGGTTACTTACTAGAAGATCCACCTAAAGCAAATATAAATTTATTACACTATGTTTTCCATGTTTTTAAGTATAAAAGAGATAAAAATCTACAAGGAGATAAAAATCTACTTTTAATTTTATTTTAATTTGCTGTGAAGAGCTAAATGATATATGAGATAAGTATAAGATGATTGGGTGATGTGTCATGGTAGCACATACAGCCCCACCTACTAACTTTCATAATTGAGCATAACTGGCACGGTGGCCAATGCTCACTGATATCAATTAAATTTCTTAACTCCTGTCAGATGTATTCAAAGATATTATAGCAGAATTATTTCTAACTATTACGAATACAACAGAAGCAAATATAGATAATGAGACAAATGCGTATAGTGCACAATATAGATGAGATTTTGCAGAAATAAAAAAAGCAAGCGACACACTACTACTCATAATATAAAATTGTATGAAGAAAGTACTCATTTAGCTGAAGAAATAAATGAGATGAATACAAATCCAATAATAGACATTTCATTTTCTTACCATTTAACCTAGCGTTTTGTGGACCTCTTTCTGGTAAAGAAGTAGTTGCTGTTAATTGAGCTCTGTCCAAAAGAGGAATGTTGCATTCATCATCATCTAGGAGAAAGTACATACAAATTATAAGTTTTAGTGAAGTATATGGTAAATATAAAATAAAAAGTTTTGCACGTTCTTACATATAAATCATCATGCAATATATTTTTACACTACTGTTGTTTTTACATATACTGACTTAGTCAAGTAGTATTTATAAATCCGAAAAATGATAAAATAACATCAATGCAATATTTACATATAGGTTCTGTATAATTTGATGTTTAAAAATTATTATATGTAGATGTACATATATAATATTTTTTTCTCATAATTAATTAATACATATAAAATATATATGAATAATATTCTTAATTCTATATGTGTGTGTGTGTGTACTGATTTATTTTAACGTATTACACACAATTTATACATGTGCAAATTTTATGCAAAAACACTGTGTAAATAACATCTGAAACGTTAGAACTTATAAATATCGCGCATGTTAAATATTAATATTTCAAATAGCAATACAAAAAAAATGACAAAAATGCTCGATTCAAAGTGTACGCAAGGGCACGGCGTGCATTACGCAGCGGTATGCATATTTACTCTTGTGTAACGTAAATTGAACGCAAATACTTGCACGCCATGTTCTTGCGGGAGATGGGCTGGGTCGCGTCAGAAAGTTACTGTAGCGGTTATGTAGGTAGTTTACTTACAGGCGTACACGAACGAGTTTGCCGCTACGGCGAATGCATACACGAGACACCTGAAAGCGGTCATGGTATCATCGCCTTGCCACTGAAAGAAATGTTTCTATTCTATTCCGCAGAATCCTTAATCACAACGTCGATTCGATCAGCAGGGATCACAGAGATCGGTGGGACGCTAGCGTCAGTCTATTACTTCGAGTTCAAGCTGGATTTATTGAATAATTTCACGTGTGCAATCACGTACATATTTTTATGCTCCCCCCCAAAAAAAAAAAAATACAACGTATCTCTCTCGAGATTACGATATATTTATGCACAATCCAGCTCTCCTTCAATCACAGCACTACGACGCGCGCCAAAGCACGCTGATCCGCCACGATGACGCGCCGTACTCGAATGAATCGAATGACGTGATGCGTGAAGCGTGCCGCGCCTTGAGAATCTTTTCGATGTGTCGAATTACTCATTTAGGATGGGAAATGAGAAGCAATAATTGAACCATGATGTAATTGCATTATTAAACAAATTATTATACATATAAAACCAGCAAGTCTAATCTGTAACTTTTTGCTAATACCAAAATTTACACTATATGTATGCAGTTTAAAATGCCTGAAACTTTGTGTATTATATGTGTGCGTGCAATATCGGCAGAGAGATAAAACAGAGTACTACATTATCAGACGTCATCAAATGACGCAGAAAGAAAAAGGGTCTTCTATATTTCACGTCACATGTGCTAGATTTCCAGTACTGGCAGTGAATATCAAAACGCAGCCAATATCTGCTCAGTGCTCAATGCGAACACATGCTCTTTCATTCACAGCGCAATATATATATATATATATATATGTCTGTAATAAATTGAATCATTACTTCACAGTATAAAAATGTATATTGTAATTCTGTTCAAAAGTGTGTGTGTGTATATATATAATAAAATTTTTATATATATTTATATATATATAAAATTTATATATATATTTTTTTTATATATATTTATATATATTTAAAATTTATATAAATTTTTATATATATTTTTAATATATTAAAAATTTTTTACCTGGCGGTAATTCCATACAATTGTAAATATATATATATTTA
>QVNW01002244.1:0-44036 GCA_014825475.1 Pseudomyrmex flavicornis
AAAAAAAAAAAAAAAAAAAAAAACATTCTGCCGAATTGTACGTGTATTTGTTGAACAAGTGAAATTTTGTTTTCTATTTTTCTTCTTAACGAGAAAAACGAACGGATGCTCAAATACACGTGAACAGATTTCGATTTGCAAAGGTTTGCAAAGGTTAATTAAAACACATTGCTGGATATTTTGCTCGGGTATAAAGTCGCCAAAGTGTTTGAGCATTCGATGGGAGGAAATGAAGAACTATATACTACTTACAATCTACTGCTGGGCTCGTTGCTGGCTTCATCGCCTTCGATCCGATAGACCTTGCCAGACATGACATACTCAAAGCTGTCCGCTCTCGAGCCGCCCTCCTGCTCTAGAAGGTTCCACTCGTTCCCGTCTGGATATCCGTCCTCGCGTAACGTCGTGGCCAGTACCAGGCGGAACTTGTCACCTGAACACACAATGATATTTTGTTACACGCGTGTACCAACCGTCCTCTCGATTCAGCCCCGTTTGCGCTCGTTGAAATATAATCCGCATGTGTATTCCGCGACATAACATCATTCGTTTCAAAACCTAGATATCGGAGCATAAAGTTGTAAAATAATCGTTAAAAAAAAAAAAAAAGCCAGTTACCGGCTTCTTTATTCCACACACATCCACATGTAGAAAAAAAAAAAGATTATCGAGCTTTATCGCAAATTTTCGACAAATATTAATTCGCGCACTCGAGATACGACTCTTTTTTATCTCGTGACATGAGATACGTTTCATTGTACGAGTCTTGCGCGGTTTATATAAATCAAAGACGAGCGTGCGCGTATTGTTCGCGGAAGTCGAAATAGACGACTAATGTGATTCCGAGATTTACTTTGTTTGCACGAAAATAGATCTTTGACGACTTGAGACCATGCGAAACGACAATGTGTGGTGTGTGTGCGTGTTAATATTATATTATTAGATGTCGTCCAGATTGAGATCAAGAAACACCGGAAGTTTTGACAATTAAAGAGCACTCAAATTGCCTTTTGAGATATAGTAAGTAAGAATGTTTTCGTGCGTAATCTTGAAGCAATATGCAAAAAGACACTCGGGACGCAGGGTCAAGGTTAAGTACACGCGACGGCGGGTATAGCATGGGCTTTAATCGATACTACATCGTCGTCGTCGTCGTCGTCGTCGTCGGCGCCACCGCCGTTGCTGCCCACCACCATCATCGTTACAGCTGCAACTGCCTCCGGTGGATAAAACGCCATATTACACGCTATGGTATACGTGATTTACGACAAAAGCCAATGAACAATAAGAATTCGAATTTCTATTTTCTTACACGACGTTCTTTAGTTTATTTTTTTTAATTACATCTGTTTTAATTTGGCTTTTTGTACACCAGTAGGTGTTTATTTGGTTTATTTCGACGAGAGTGAATTGATGGAACCCGGTTAATTGGTATCACCCGCTTCGGCGAGCCGAGCTTACATCATAATAGCGTTACACCGTCCAATGACGGATCATCCGAACGTTGTGTGGTAATATCTCGCGTCTAAATTAACCCTCATTCGACCGAAATGCCGTATCCGATGAAGAGGTATATGCTCGTTTCGTCATGAAATTGTTTAAGACACTCGAAACGCTCGCGACAAAAGTGTGTGTGTGTGTGCAACTCCGAAGTGAATTTTACGACGAGAAGAGCATGTAATCCCTCTATCGGATATGACGTTTCGGATGAGGATTAAATTCCGGCGCGATTTACGGAAAAAACGTGGAAGCAATGTTGCTATAAATATTACGCCTTGAATATCTCTAAGATTCTAAATTCCAAGGTAATAAACTAAAACGAATTACATTTTTTTTGAATAAAAAATTCGATCATATCATAAATAAATATTCCTGAAGTTGCTAAATTTAAGAGAAACTATGTATATGTGTGTGTGCATATCTACATATATGTGCTCGCGCGATATATGTATATACGAAATATATTAAATTAATTAGTTGTTCAAATATTCTAACGACTAACTCGATCATCAAAGACTTGATTAATACGGAATTAGGAGGAAAAGTCACTCCCGCTTTTCACGAAAAGAAGGGGGTGGGCGCGTGTGACCTTGAGAAAGCCCCGGTAATTCTCGGAGGTGGAGAGAGAAAGAGAGAGAGAGAGACAGAAGGGAGGAAGAGAAGAGGGAGGAGGAGAAGGAGGAGAAGACCTCCCACGGAATCGATAACGCGTGACAGCGCGCAGTCGACAGCGACGTATATATATACATATATATATATATATATATCGCCCGGAACGGATCCAATACAACGATGTTAGCTTACCTCGGCGTAGCGCAGCGTCCATCTGGGTCCTGTCCGAAATCCCGCCGCCATCTTGGCCTCTGACGCGGATCTCGGGAGGCGCGCAACGTGCCGTCGTCCTCTCGCACGGCGATTTTATTACACATTCTTCCCCGCGGCTACGCGGATTCTTTTTGCAAAACGTTTCTTTACTACGCGCGAAACAGGTTCATCATCTAGCGCGGCTCACCCGGCGGCGGCGGCGGCGGCAGCGTTACGTACGCGACCTTGTCGTTCGACTCTCCGCCCGAGAGCCGAAGATTCACGAAATCACAAATCGACACTCTCGATTGCTGCTGCGCACTATCTATCCTCCTTCTCCGACCCCCTCATCCCTCTCCTCGTTGACGCCCACGCATCTATTCCGTCGATGACGACAGCGTGTAAAATAAACGAAGAGGCATAAAGAAAGAGAACCCCTCCCCCTCGAAAATAATCTCGCGCAAGATTTGTCGCACTTGAAACGCCCGATATATTTCTACCGTCAGAGAAACGTGCGACATATGTCGTCGCGCCGGCTGTATTCGGTCAAGTTCTCCCCTCGAAAAACGCGGTGGCCGCGCGCGCTTCGTCGTCACATATTCAAAATGTCTGCTCCGCTCGTTATCGAGAGAGACATTAGCCGCCACGTTTGAATAACAGAAGAGCGGTGTCGCGCACCTGCGAAAAACTCATCCACAGCACTCCGTACCGGGGTGTCGCGTACGTAACCCGGTGTTCGCGCGACCGAGTGTGCGTGTGTACATACGCGTTCTCTCGCGCATCTCATTAGTAAAGTGAGAAAAATGGAGAAAAAAAAAACAAAAATTACATGCGGAGAAAACGGCGAAACGCGGAACAACAACAACGCGCTTCCTCGGTCGTCAAACGACGATAAGTAGATTACTGGCTTATGCGGAAAAAGGGATGTACCGGACACACGGAGCGGGCGAGCGAGCTTGGACGCGACTCGCCGCCT
The DNA here is from genome assembly GCA_014825475.1 of Pseudomyrmex flavicornis. NCBI lineage: Eukaryota > Metazoa > Arthropoda > Insecta > Hymenoptera > Formicidae > Pseudomyrmex > Pseudomyrmex flavicornis. Next base: position 3,281 of record QVNW01002244.1, read on the forward strand.
CTTCGAGGACACAACCGAGTCTCGCGCGCGCTCGCGACCGATACGGCTGCGCGTCGTGTTGACCTTGGCATTGAACTTGCGGGGCAACGCGAGAGGCGAGGTGCGTGCCGAGGGATCTGCGCCTGCGGAAGAGGGCGCCAAAGTGGGGGACGCAGCTGAGCTGGCGGAACGAGGGGAACGAGAAGAGGAAACGGAGGGAGGAAGGGAGAGAAAGAAATAGAGAGAGAGAGAGAAAACATTATAATAGTGGGAGAGATTGCGTCATCTCGCGCAAGCCTAAACGTTGCGCGTCAATACAGCGGAGAGACTCGCCTGCCTGGACCTTGTGCTCCACTCTTTCCGTACATATACGTATATACATATATGTACACACGCACACACGTATTCGTGTATTTATACGGCCGTCCCCCTATCTAGTTATCTATATCGAAGGAATATTGAAGGTATATATGATTTTTTTTAAATCTAATTCCAGAATAATGTGTGTGTGTGTGTGTGTGTGTGCAACGAGAGCAACAATGCTCTCTTATTCTTCACAGAACATTGTCTATGGACGAGCCGACAATGTGTCTTTCATTATGATAACTTGTTATTGAAATGTTCAATATACACATATACACATTATGTAAAACAAGTAATTCGATTTTACAAATGACCAGCTTCAATCTAACGTAAACAAAAAAAAACAAATTATTTTTTTTAAAAAAAACTTTCTGAGAATTCGATCATTTCAACAGAGACGACAGATTACGGCGTCGTAAAACAACATTGCTGCCCTTAGTATTTGGCCGAACTTTGCCAATCGTCGTAGTCGCATATCGGTAATCCAGGGCGGAGCTAAGACGAATCTCGAAGTCGGGCTCTCGGTCGGGCGCGTGATCCTATTGGTGAAGTGCCGGGACGAGGCAGCATCAACGGCTACGTTGAGCTTTGCGACAAGCCACGTGCTCGTCAAAGATGGCTAGCTTCTACGGTAAATCACACGTCATCGTGTCTTTGATACGTCCGGATGAATGATTTCAAAAAGATGGCGGATTAAAACCGGTATAAAACTTGTTGGTTTTTTTCTTTTTTTTTCTTTGTTTGTTTTTACAAAAGTCAATACAGAATGAATCATCCGAAAGTGATTTCAAGAAAACAGAAATGTTCTAAACGAATAATAAAATAATCGGCAAATTTTGCCGATTATTTAAGATAAATTTTATTCAATCAGTTTCTAACAGAAAAAAATCTCTCTCTTATCAATTCTCTTCTTAACAATACAACTCGTCGGTATCAACACGTCAAGGATCTCAATTCAACGTTCTGAAGCGACAAAAGACATACAAAACAAGAATCGATCGAGGTTTGTAATGTGGACAAAATGTCTTTCGTTAAAGTGAATGGCACACACAGGAAAAGTAGTTCGCGTAGTAACTTTCGTCTCGATTGAGTGTGTGAGAGAGTACTCCTTGTAACCGCAATTGCGTTTGAATATATGAACTTACCTAACTCCATGGGATATAACCAACAGTTAATATCCAGAATGAGATCCATTTTGAAGGATTCCGATTCACAATGGAGTCTGTTCACTGAAACCAACCAAAAAGAAAGAGGACATGTTAAAAATACATATATATGTGATACAATTATATATTGTACACTTATATCAAACTTATATGTAATTTGCATGATTTGTGTTGACAAATTATTAAAAGCAAGAAATTTTATTTCGAAAATGTAACAACGATTACAATCATCATTGTCGACTATCTATTGACTCTCTACTCACGAGAGAGATTGATCCGCCATATCTTTATTGATATATACTCGTTCGATCTAAAGTTCTGCGTCGATAGAACCGGAAATGACTATAGAGAAATTACGCGCGCTGCCGGACATATGCTCGCGCACTCTCTTTCGCACTCTTCCTACGCGTTTCTTTGTTCACCCCAGCTTATTTATCTCGCGTCTTCCCTCCCTGTCTCCTCTTCTCCTTTTCTTCCTACATCTCTCGTTTGTTATATTTTTAATTTTAATTTTCATAAAATGTTTCTATTCAAAAAAAAAAAAACTCCGTTATTAAAACCTCATCTCTCTTTTGTCGCCTCTCTCCCTTTCTCTTTCTCTCGATGGAAGTGCGCACAGTTAGATTCGAGATAAGCAATAATAGCACTCGGGATCTACTCTCTCTCGTTGCTCTCTCGGTCTTTTACGAACGAGAACAAACCGGTGACGACAGCGCCAAACAAGACAGACACTAGCAACGGCGACCTTTATAGTCCATCCGCTACCAACGTAAATTTTCCAGCTGCCTCCCCTCTCTTCAGGAGGGGTGGAGAGAGAGAGAGGCAGCCGTCCTCACCAGAGCGGAGGGTGTACCACCCTCCTCAGAATCTCCCTCCGGACCGCGATAGGATATCAGGCCGTGCCCTCCCTTCGTAACCCAGCACCTCCGCGCCTGCTGGTTTTCCATACTTCTCGGATAAATTTGTGTTGATGTGTTTGCTACCTCGCAACAACACACACACAGACACACGTACGCACATACATACAAAGAGAGGGATCCAAAACAAGTTGCACCCACGATCTGGATCAGTTCGCTTTGGATTATTGATTCTCGAGAGTATAGGGTTTATCGAGAAAACATGTTGATAGTCATATGAAGAGAACTCGAAAATGCAGTTACTTTCAGGAAATAGCGTCGGTTACAATTATCGGTACAAGTATTGAAAGTCATCATTTCGTACAGTTTCTCGACAATCAGATTGGGAGTTACAAGTTAAAATTAATCAATATCGACGGAACGAAACTCGAACCGCGTATCCGACAAGCAGATTCCAATGCAATTATCGCACAAATTTCGCTTCACGGCGTATCGTAATATCGAGTCATGAACATTACCATCAATCTCGATGGGGAAGATATACGGTGACCTTTACGCTCTCGTGAATTCGTCAGAAAACGAGATGCATCCGAGGTGCTCATCTTCTCCAACTCGATTTGCTATCTCCGTCGCGCTAAAACGAGTCCATCCCTTCCTTCGGCCTTTTCCTCGTTTATTGGGGAGCAAGAGAGGGTTTTAGCCGGCCACCTCTCCGATGCGCCCCGATACAGGACGAAAGGGATGGCAATGCACTTACCCCCACATTACAACCATGACGCATTACTCCGCCTACCACGGGTTTCTTTTTCCCACCCCTGTCACCCCACCTGTCCTTCTACTCCCCTTCTACATCCCGACAGGATTTTATCCTTTCGTTCTGTTCTCGCGCTCTCTCGTCTGTGGTTCGCCATTCTACTTTCTTTTTTTTTTTTTTTTTTTTTTTTTTTGTTCTCAACCGTGGACTTTTTCGCTTGTTGCATGTTTGCGTGAAAAAAAAAAAAGAAAAAAAGAACACGCAATTGAAACTTTGGCTTATCTCTCTGTGTAACGTTTGAAAACTATTTCCTTGACTTTCGATATCGCAGAATTGTTTCTTAGCCCGTCGTCTTCCTCACGACACTTACAAGAGAGATTAAGAAAAGAGATGACGTTACAAAGTAAAAAGTAGGTAGAGTTATTTTAAATTATTAAGTTTACAAATTAGTGCTTCAATCTTCGCGCTCGCTCGCACGAATTACCAACGTGCTTAAATCTTTAACGTGAATTTATTAGACCGTCATCATTTGTGAGCCTCTAGGCTAGGCTGTGACAAGCGCGACTTTAATGATATTTGACGCATCAATTAGGAAACTTTCAACGCGGTAAAAACAAAAGGCCGTTATTACGTATCGATTACGTTCGACGACGTTGTTCGCTAAGGAAATGTTGCTTTTAAGCTAAGTACGTAGAAACAGTTACCCATATGGTTTTAGATTTATATAAATTAGATATAAATTTGTGTACATAGAAGTCTAAGAAAAAAGTGCGCGCTTCTCACATGCTATAAAAAAAAAAAAAAAAAAACTCCCCCCCCGAGAGAGAAAAATTTATGAAATCCGCAACACAGAGAAGAGAAGCAATTTAATCCCCCAACACATTCATTATTATATTCTTTATTCTGAAACCACACGAGGTGGGGAAAAAAAAAAAAAAAACAAAGTGTGACAAGAATACAGTCGGAATACCACGAACGAAGATACATCTACCGCGTTCATAAAGACAAAAAAAAAAAAAACAGTGAGGAAAAGAACATTTATATCACGTGCGAACGACACAATGGATAATTAAATGTTTACTTCGCGCGTCACAGAGCAAAAATTACATTCAAACCGCTAATACAAAGGAACCTAAGAAGGTGGAACACGAAAGAACGAGGGAAGAGAAATGAGGGTAGGAGGGAAAGGGGAGGAAAGACGAAGACGAAGCGAAAAGGGTTGGCGGCGGTGTGAGAGAAGACGAGGGAAGGAGGTATATAGCGTGCGTGGGTTGTGCTTCGATGTAAGGGGGTTTTCCAACTGCGCAGTGTCGCTATCCGTTATCGACCGGTTCGCAAGCGCTATAAATACTGGGCACCAGGCTCTCGCCTACCCCCTATAGGCTCTCCCTCTGCCCTACAGCTCACCCTCTCCCTCAACCACCGACCACCCACGTACACTCTATATAACACACTGACTGCTTTTTTTCTTCATTCCTTTCGCAGCTGAGCCACCCACCCATCGGGTTCGGTATACAGTCGTCTCTGTCTCTCCCCAGTCGTTCTCTCTCCCCGCCGTTCTCCTCTCTCTCTCTCTCGCGCGCGCGACCGGCGAAGGGCGGAAAACCTTGACCTTCAAAGGAGCGTCAGAGGGCGAACATGGCGCTCTCTTACGGTTCCTCCTCCCTCCCTATCACTCTCTTCTCTCTCCGCGTGCTTGCCTGCTGCCACTCTGTCTTTCTACATTCGAGACCATGATGATAGCTGACAGTCCCTTTCGTTTCTGGCGAAACGAAACGCCATCGTTTTTTTTCGATCTTTCCCGTCTGTCACACGAGCGGCAACTACCGATATCGCCGTTTTGATTTTTATTACAGATGTTACGATGTAGTTCAAAAATTCTATCAATAAATTCTAAAATCCTTTCGTTCCACATATAGGAAAGCTGTTTTTCCCATTTTCGAACGGCGGACTTTGAAAATCGACGATTACTTGCGAAATCCGCGTGTCCGCTCTGGCCACGAATAGATAAATTACATATCCGCAGGCGAGGCGAGTTTTCCGCGGAAACTTTTTTCGAGAGGATAAACCAATAATTAACTGTCGCCTCTCTCTCTCTCTCTCTCATAGCGGAAACGATTTTCAAGATAAAGCGAAAGGATCGAAAGAGAGCGCGGAATGTTCTTTGTCGTAAACTTTCTTCCACCGATCCTCGCACACATATTTAACAATGAGCGCGTATTAATTGCCCGCAACTCTACGTTGGTCTCGTGGTGCGTGTCTTTTTTTATCTCAAGAATGTCGGCCGTAACTTTTTACCGCTCTTTCACTCCGAGACGAATTGTTATAAAAAAAAAAAAGTTCACATATAAAATTACGTCCGATGTTATCTCGTTTACGATTTTATTTTTCACCGGTCTTTTGTCAATCGACGGGTTTTTGTCACGGCGGATGAACAGTCGCGCGCGAGTCCGATCGTCCGTGATCCAACGTCCGTTCTCGGAATTTTTGAGTCCACTCGAATTGTTGCTCCTTGGGAATATTTATAAAATCCACAGTATGCGCAACGCCTGTTGACAGTGTCGAGATGTTTCGCGAATATTGATGAGAGAGAGAGGAGATGGGTGAACGGAGAAGGAGATGAGAGAAACGCGGAAGAGGACGCTCGGTCGAAAAACGCGCTTAGTTTGCGATATCGAACGTGAAACAAACAACCAAAAAGATCAACGACGATACGAATCTCGAAAATCGCGATATTTCAAAGCGTTGCGCAATCCCCCATCTTCCTTTGCCATCTCGTTTCGTCTTTCTCGGTCTGTCAGCTGGTTTCAAGGTCGACCACTCGAGGAAACAAGAACGGTAAGGAACCGGTCTTTCGACTCACGCCGCGCATAAAGAAAAAATGTAGCTGAAACGATGCTCGCCAATTATGTCATGTCTCTGCGGCCGCGATGGCGCGCAGCTCTTAAGCTTTATAGTATCGACCGGATACAAAAACGAGCAGGATCATCGCTTGCGGCGACCGGTTCCTTTAGCATTTTTGTCACACATTTCGCTTTGCCGATCGACATCGTTACGTAAAGATTATTGTTACTATTTCGCGCGCATATAGAGACAATACATCTCGGACATAACACAAAGCGCAATCTTTCTCTGAACATCTCTCTGATGATTCTCTCAATATATTTCGATGATCAATATAAAAATTGCAATTTTTGTTTTATTGTTAAAATCGCAATAAAAATAATTGTAATACAAAGATGCTGATAACTTTTTTCTCGCTGTTTATTTATTTATTTTTAATCCCCCATTTTTGTCTCAGTTTATTAATTAGAATGTTTTTCAAGCTGAATTATTTCTCCTGTTTCTTTAATCTTTCGGTGTTTTCGGTCTCGGAACCTGTGTCACTTAAAAATATACAATCAAATCGCTCTTTGTGTCTTTCTTTCTTTCTCGCTCGATCTTGGTGTATCATCACACTTCTCTGCGAGCAGTTTTACGAGTCTGTTCGTTTCTTTTGAGACAAATACTTTAGATTCTTGGGCAATGGGATACCCGCTGGTATCTGCTGTGTCGCACAGAGACTGCTATTTTCGAATCCGACTTTATTCAAAATGAAAAAAACAAAAAAATATATATATAAAATAATTCGTCTTGTTGCGAGAGAGACCCGGAAAATCACCAAACTCGCGAACGAGGAAATAAAGTTATTTATATTCCGAGAACCGTGTCGTAAGCATCTCGGTCTCGATGAGTCAGCTGTTCATCAATACTGAGAAAAGGATAACAATAGGAGATGAAGCGGTTTCGAAGTTATAGGTAACAGAAAAGTTGCGCGATGCAAGAAATATACGGAGTTGAAGTGTGCGGAGGGGATGTCGAATAATTCAAAAAAAAAAAAAAAAAATTCACTAGCGAATATCCGGGCGCGTCCTGCGATACATATTACACAGATCGCGAACAATGTAATGCATATTGCACGCGGATGATGTAGCATCGTGACGATTCGGAAGCGACGTCAGAACTTGTTGACATTCCGAAAGAAGCTGTCGTTCTAGACTAAAACATCTCGCTGATAATCAAGTAAAAGTTCTTTTTGCAATTATCTACGTCATACTGGAAGTGGCCGCATTTTTCTTTCGACGTTACGTTCATGCAACGTCAATAACGTAATGTGCGACGTGCTAATAGATAACTTAGCAGATACGCTCGCTCGTTCGCGTGTGACTCACAGAAACATAAATAAGGAAACGTTCATTTGATTGCAATCGCGAAGACAAGACTATTGTAACAGTCAAATAACAAATGTTTCGTCCGTCCATATATATAGTTATATAGTTTCTTTACTTTCTTTATTCTCCGCTTTCGTGGCACAGTCATTAAAGATTGCTACGTGTATATATATATATATATATTGCTTTTTTGGAAAAAGAAACGCTCGCGAAATCGCTCGTACTTACGTATCAAATAAAATTTATCATTTAACATATACTTTCGTCTTATTTATATAACTATGTCGTCTTATTTATGTAACTTGCGAAAATATTATGTACATCTCAGATGCAAGACGCGCGCATTTTTACATCATATGAAATAACATTGAGTAAACTCTGAGTCTTATATTAAAACCTTGTATTAAGATACAAGGTTTTGAGACAATAAATATTATAATGTAAACAACAACAATATATATTATGTATATATGTAATATTTTAATATATATATAATAATAATTTTAATTTTATATGTATAATTATTATTATTATATACATATAATAATTTAAAATATTATATACATACATATATATGTATATATGTATATATGTGTATATATAATTATAATTATTATATATATGCATACATAATTATTATATATGTACATACAGAATATATCAAATACAGAATACATAAAAAGTAAAACTTCAATGCTAGGGTTTTTGTAAAACCGTGCGAAAAATTAACGCAATTAAAAATTACAAAGAGAAATACTCACGACTTTAGATGACGACTGTCGCATTGACAAGCGAGCAATGCACATTATTCCGAAGATATCCCGTAAAGTTCACGTACAATTTTTCCATACTTCGTTCTTTTTTTTTTTTCTTTTTTGCACGTACTACACACGGACGCAGACGCAATACGAGTGTTGGCGGCGAGGCAGTGCCGGCGCGGATTTGGCGACCGGGCGCAGATTACTGGCGCGTGCGAAAAGCGTTCCCGAAGATGCATCGCAAAAGCTACAGACACGAAGACAGCGAGGTCAATTGTATTAAGAAAGAGAAAGAGGAATCGACGTGTACGACACTCAATGGATTTGGGACGGAAAATTGAGTGGAAAAAGTTTTTTTAACTCGACTCACGCAAATCGAAAGAAGGTTGTCGGCTGCTGCCTTGGCACTGACAGTGGCCATCGCGCCTAGCAACACTGAACACCAAACTGAAGGTAGTCAGGTACTTTCCCCCTTCTGCCATCTTCTCCCACCAACCCTGGCCAAATCCTACTCATCCGTCTGCGAGCAACTTCCAACCCCCCTCTCTCTCTCCCACTCTCTCCTCTTTCTCTCTTTATCTCTCCAGTGTGCAAATTTTACTTCTTTGTTCCTCTTATCGCGCTCTTGCTCGCTAATCGTCGCGTCCGCCATTGCGGAACAGTCACATGTGTTTTCTCCCTCTGGTAACCGGCGATGCGTTCTCGATTGAGGCGAGTATACACGGTCTGTGCTCGTACGCGTTACGAATTTATCGGTCATTTTTTTCTCGCGATGTATTTCGACACTATCAAGGACGACGTTCGGTTCGCGAGATATATACCGGCTCTCTGCCCGAGCCCGCTGAGGCGCGGTGATTGGCTGAGCCAATTGATTGATAGCCAATCATCCGTGACTTACCTACTCTCGAACGCACTCGCCATTTGCTTCACGCTGCTACCGTGAAAAAAAATTAGTTCCAAATCGTCGACGAAAAACGCTGTATATTTGAAATATTCGCAAAATTGTAATTTTCCAAAAAAAAAATCAACTAAAACATCAAGCACGTGCACTTAAATTTCGAAAAACTTAGCTTAAACTAAGATTCAAAAAACGCCAACTACACGCGCCACTAGAATGTTCTTATATTAAAAAAAATACAACATGAATCTGACCAAAAACTGTCTCAACTCTAATCCAACTGCACACGTCGCATTGTTAAAAAATTTACAATGCAAACTGTGCATGCTTCAGATATTTGCTATTGCTACGTGTATAATAATCGTGTTTTTTTTTTTGAGAATATCGCGCAGGTCTAGTCACGAATTCATTATTCGAAACGGGAAACACAAAAGAGCGTCTAACAAAGCTTCCGCTTATACATTTCAATATAGCTACGAAGAAGCAAGAACGTTTAGAAAACGTTTTGTAACAACGTGAATTAAAAATCAGACGTCTGGCATAATAAAATTGTTATTCACAACAATTTACACGCGTAACGTTTTCGAAAAAAGAAAAAAAGAACCGAGAAAACCACTGGCTCGATTTGCGAGAGATACATAGTTTATTAACAAAATACATAGTAATCATATTCGTGTGTTAGTCAAGCGATAATGCAATGACAAGTGGATTTTTCCGCGCGTTTGAATATGCGGAATAATTTAATTGAGTCTCGAAATGAAAAAGAATAGATTTCATAACATAATAACGAACTTGCTAAATTCCCCTCGACGACGCGTCGATATATGTAATGTTTTTCGTACGCATAAAGTCAGACCTCCACGCACACGTGATTATCGCTCTGTTTCATTACTTCGATAACAGCACATCGATTCGAATCTCGCGAAGCCGATCGCGCCACGCAATGTTACGTAAAAACGTGAGCATAAAGTGTCTCAAATCAATAAAATGCGCGCAATTGTTAGCTCATATAGAATTGTATGATTACTGTTTTTTTTACATAATGACGATAATAGCTGTACGCGCGCATACAAAAAAAAAACTTAAAGAAAAAGCGAGACATGTTAGATCTATATACGCGTAATAATAACATTCGAACAAGCTCCTTTAACGTGACAAAAAATAATGACGTTTTCTCTAAGTTTTACGGCTTAATTCACATGTAAAAAAAAACAGCATTCTTCACTCTCCCCCCCCCCCTTCCCCCGTTCCCTCACCGTCTGTACAATTACGTTTCCGTATAATTACACGCTCGTCGAACGAGATCCCGTGTGTGTTCTCGCGTCGGCCGTAAAACAAAGCGCGGGTTTGTGTAATGAAGAAATAAAAACGCGGAGCGCTCTTCCGTTCCGAGCGGGGAGAAACGAGTCCGAATTGACGCGTCCGTGTATGAAGAAACGAGCGTAAAAAGAAAACGCGTTGAAAATAAAAAAAAGGAAAGAAACACTGTCTTCTTGCTTCGCACTTTTTTGAAAAAAAAAAAAATAAAATAAAATAAAAGCACAACCGAACTCCAGAAATGCGCGGAAAGAGAAAGAAATCGAGAAAGAAAACGCGAAGACGGGAGAAAAAGCGGAGTGTGGCATCCCGGGCGCACTCCTTTCTAAGATGACATCCCCCCCCTGCGACCTTAGAACCGAGGCTGACCTTGACCGTGTCAACCCCTACCCAGGCGCGCCGCTCGCACAAGTTCCCGGCCGCTCCGCAGCTCCCCACGTAGCACTGATTCTCCCATTTCCTTCCCCGGCCCCAGCAACGCAGTCGCGCCATATTATATACGCGAATGCTCGGTACGCTCTTGGCGCTACTGTTGCTGCGGGTGCAGGGCCATATTCCTCGCTGCATCGACCGGTTGCTCGCGCGCAATCCCGGTTCCATGCCTCACTTTCAGAAGGAAAGAAAAAGACAGAGGAGAGAGGGATCTTCCGCTCTCCTCTCGCGCTCGCATTTTTGCGATCTCTCATCTTTCGGTTCGAACGTCGTCTAATTTTGTTTGTTTAGACTCGACAATCGCGCACACGCGGAAGTGATTGTGCTCGCTCTGATGATCGAAATACACACACACGGTGGATATGACGATGGTTTAATCGAGCGAGATAATGAAAGATACGACTGGAGCGGAAAAAAAGAGGGAAATAAACGCGCGCGTAAATATGTATGTTAGCGTAATCAGAATTTGATACAGAGAAACGCTCGAATATGCACATATGTACTTACAAGCCGAAGATCTCGAAGATCTGAGAGCATTGTTTTACGACCGCAATATTCCAAGTGTTCGGGCGAAGACACCGCGACATTGTCTATGTATAAAAAGTTACTCGCAATAAGAAACACAAAAGGAAAATTCAATTTCGTCAATACACACGTAAATTCGCGCGTTCAAGAGATTCTAGGTGGAGTGGACAATATCACTGTGAGGACGAAATTCAAAGGACGCGGGTGTACACACGGGGAATAATTCAATATATTCCAACGGCGAATTTCGGTCATGGCCGTCCCCCTTTCGATTTACCGCTTTATACCGCTCTGCAAATTCCACTCCATTGTAGACCGGGCAAAAACGCGTACCTAGATACCGGAATGCTGCGCAAGGTCGTTGAAGATGAGCACGGAAAGGCGTATTACGCACGAATCCTTTCCCCTCCCTCTGCCCTTCATTAGAAATGCGAAACTAACGCGTTTTCTCTGCTTGTTATCAGAGCGTTTTCAACTACAATGAAATAAACGTTTTTTTTTTTTTTTACAAAATTCAGAATTTTTGACGACCGAATTAATTTGACGACTCGCGCAATTATTTCTCTCCCCACTTAAAACAAAAAAACAAAAACTTTGGAAGATTTTAGCTCGGAAGAGAAAATAGAGCATTTTTTAATCTTCGTTTGCGATCGCGAGAAATTGCGAGATAAAATGTGGACTAAAGTCCGGGTGTCGGTTTATATTTCAGTGACCAAATGCGGTTCTATCTAAAATTAAACAACATTTCAGCGCGTTGCAACGTGTCGCACACGACACGTAATACGAAATTGCGAACTACTAATTGATGATCTCTTGCTCCCGAGAGTGGCGTAGTTGTGTAGTTTTCCATTGTCCATTGTCTATTTCGTTTGTGCGTAGCTCGAACGACCAGCTGCGTCGCACCAGTTCGTCACACAATGCCCGTCGTACACGCGCCCATCGGTTTGGCACGCGAAAACATTTGATTTTTCGATCAATGTTAGTTTGAAAAAAACAAGGAAACGAGGGACGAGCGAGCGGGTTTGTTTCGCGGCGAAATCCGGCGTGCTCAGCTGTCACATCATGTGCTCGGGTCTACCGGCGTTATCGACAAGGTCAAGCAGCTCGTGCGCGAGACGACCGGATCGGAGTGTTTCGACGGAAATACTGTCGGGCGCGAGGATGCCGAGCAACGTGCGAGAACAACGACGTGCAAACTTCAATGTAAACTCACCCCTGTCGAATTTCTTGCCCTCCGGATCGATGTCTTTCACATTGAAAATATCCTCGAACAGCACCCCGGCCATGTTGCTACGCGACTGTACCGCGCTCTGATAGCGAACGTGCAAGATCACCGCCCAGGTACGTGCGATCCACTTTCCGATCACGCACTCGAGACCTTCCTTGTATTTTGTTTGTTACGGGAACCCCGGAACAATTAATTTAATTCGCCGATTCTCTTTTTTTTACTCGCAAAAAAATCAAGCACGTGCAGCAGGGCGTAAAAATCACTGTACGATCGGCGTAGACGCCAATAGTTTCTCGAGCGCCGTCTGGATTTTAGGGGGAACTAAATGGCCGGAACTTCGATTACCGTCCGAGTTGTTTCGCTCGGCCGGTAAACTGACAATATAAAATCAACGCTCGAATAATAATAACTGAGCAGATTATTGCAAAATTAAATTAATTTTCCGTGTGTAACCGTGTGTGCGCAGACGGAACATTTAGAATATGCGTGTGTACAAATTGTATAGTTGTAAGAAAATGAACGAACCAATCAGCTGTTGAATAGAACAACTTCAGCAATATGGCGATTGTTTATCGCACACTTGATTGGTTTCGTTTTTGGTTGATGCGATTGGTCGATTCTACTGAAACGAAAATGATATAGAATTGAAACTCTCCGAGACAACTCGATCACAAGAGGGCGTAACTGTGCTTACACACGTGTTTGAAAATTTGACGTTCGAGTGCCGGTTTCACTCGGATCGTTCGCGACACAGAGAAGAATTTTAGAAGATAGTTTTGATTATTTCGCACGTATATATCGGAATTGTCAAAGATCTGTTCGTATTTGGAATCAAAATATTTAAAGAAAGCAAAGTCGTGGAGGGAAATCGGAGTCACGACCGCCAACAGTTTGCTGGAAGATTACTGTAGACGCACCAAGTCGCGAAGCTCGAAGCCATAGAAATTATGCGTATGCACATATCAAGATTCTTACGTTAATTGTTACACGGTAAGTGTTATTTAAGCAACGATATTGTCGTTAGTAGTCGTATAGAGCCGCGTATAATATTAAATTATCGTGGGAAGATCTAAAGGCTGCAAAAATCTTAATACGCACATAATTACCGATTATTTATAAAACTTGTACAAGATATCTATGAACTCATCCTACTGTGTGGTGCAACAATTGATACTCGACGAAGTCGAGGCCAGAGAGGAAAAATCGGGACAATCGGGAGGCCATTTTTATTAATTATGTATTTTTTATTTAACATCAAAAGTAATGACACTTGGGTTGTATCCGTATCAGGTTGCGATATAATTCACATTTGTGTTATGTGTAAAAACATAACTTATTGTATAATAATAATTAATTAATTGCGAAAAAGGAATCGTCAATCAGAAGGTAGATATTATAGCTAGTGGAGCGGTGTAGTAACGTCATATTTTTTTTTTTTTTTTTTTTTTTTTTTTTTTTTTTTTTGTAAAGAGTGTGATCGTGTGTATATGTGTGTGTGTGTGTGTACGCGGTATTTTGAAGACGCGAAAAAAAGAAAACAAGAAAAACGTACGATAAACCCGTGAACGGAAATCCGGTCTTCTCTCCCGAAGAAGAAGATCGCCTCCCGTGGTCGGAATCATCGTCGCTCGCGCGTGATTTGTTTATCCGTTTTCAATTATGTAAAATATGTACAATATAGTAATAAAACATTGTCCGTTTTTCTTCTAGATTTTTTTTTTTTTTTTTTTTTCATTCAATGAATCGTTCAATGAATTAGACACGATATGCGGCGGGCTGTGCAGGCGCGCGGCGTAATTTCTGTTGTGGGAAATTTTTTCTCGGGAAACACTGAAGATCCTCGATTTTTGATCGCGGAGAAAAAAAACAAACTCTGTGTGTGTGTGTGTGTGTGTGTTGTATGTATATGAAGTAGTGCGTGAGTGGAGAGATAATCGCGACACTCTCCTTTTGCCCTCGAGAAACGAAGAACACAGAGCTCGTCACGTGCCGCTTGTTTTTTATCGGGAAACAAAAACGCGCGCGGATAAAACAAAACAGAAATTTTTCACTAACTACGCGGGAGTGAAGGATCTTCTGTTTCAGACCTTTCGACTGTATGTAATCACGCGTGCGAGGATAGCGTGAAAGCTCAACATGTGGATGTATTTTCTGCACTCTCTCCGTCGAGAGAGAGAGATGAAGCGCGCTTTTTGATATGAGCGCGATTTTATTCGCGCCCGAAAAAAATATATGCGTTGTGTCAAAAGCGCAGCGTCATCCCGCTCAGTCCACCGCAAAAATATTGTGTGGTCTTAGACCGAAACTATACCTCCCTGCACTCGGCATATGTTTCCTTCTTTCATATTCATTGTCTCTCTCTTTTTTTTCTCCTCTCTTCTTTCTTCTCATCCCGTCTTCTCGCCTTTTACGTCTCTCGTTTCGTGGCTTTTCTATTCTATTCCTTAATCTTTTTTTTTTTTTTTTTTGTTCGCTTATACGTACTTTGTTTTTTTTTCTTCAACAACACGTTCTAGACTAAACCATATATAATAATTACATCTAATAATATCTTACTGTAACATATATTATTATTTATTATTTATTTATTTATTTATTACTATTATATTATTAATAATATTTAAATTATTAGCCTAAAGAGAGGCGGCGCACGACGGCAAAGCATTTTTTTTATGGGCTTCTACGGCCCCCCGGGCACGGAACACCCTGTCGACAACGCCGCGTATCTTCTCCTTACGGATACGTTTCAAAGATATCCATCGCGTATATATCATCTGTCTATCTCTTTCTCTCTCTCTCTCCCTCTCCTTCTCCCTCTCTCATTTTCTCACACACAGTACAGATGTTTCTCCCTCCTTTCCACCCCTCTCCTTTCACTCTCTCCTCATCTCGTACATGCTTTTTGAATTCGCATTCGATCCGGAAAGTTGATGATCTATTAAAGTTTATTTAACAGTCGCGTGTGTTCACGAAGAGCATCTTAATAAATCTTCGCATTTTCGTTGTGACAGGAACGATCAATAATATGTTTATTATTATTATTATTTTTTTTTTTTGTTTTGTTTTATTACTTTATACGACGAAGAACCACAACACGTCACGCTACAAATCGAGCTCTACAAATTGAAGAGTTTTTTATTTCGACTCGGCCATTCGCGCAATGTCATTCTAAAATTACATTTTTCTATCTATGATACAGACATAGGAGGAATTTTAAATCGGGATCTGCGTCGATCAATCCTGAAAAACGCTACGGTTGTTGGAACGAACGCGTTCGTCGCATTTGAACACTTCGCGCGCGAAATGCACCGTTTTGGACCGATGGCAGACGGATATATGTATATATATGTGTGTGTGTGTGCATGTGTGTATGTATATACTTTTTGAAGCATCGCGAATTTCCGATTTTGACTCGCTCGCATTTCGCGACTCTAACGGTTCCTTTCCGTGTTTGCAGCTGAGAAAATCCGTTCTTCTCCGAGAAAGAAACAACGTCTCTCGCTTTTGTTTCTCTCGCTCGCGCGCTGAGAACAACGTGGGAATTTAATCGATGTCGTTGTTTTGTTTCTGATTCTTTGTAAGTTCCACGTATTTCCAAATGTCTTTCTGCTTCGGAGACTTCTTCTTGTGTGTTATAGTCTTGAGAGATTCGCGCGTTCAGAACGCGGTTTTTCACATCATCTCATGCGCGCGTATCTTTAAAATGAAAGAAAAAAACCGAGAGAAAAAAAAACCAATTAAGCCACAGATGGTCGAGAAAACGCGCACGCTCGCAATACCGTCCGGTACTTAGTTGTTGCACGATGACTTCGAGAAGCGGCGTCACCGGATGGAGGAAACCCGGCGAAGAAGGAAGAACGTGTTTTTTTTTTCGCATGTTTAATATAACGCGCGCGCGCGCGCGCGTGTACGAGGTAATTCGAGAATATCTCGAGATTATTGAACACTTGGGGTAGTTTTGGGGCCTGGGATGCCGAGCGAGTGGTCACACGTTTTTTTGTTTCTTCTTTCTTTTTTTTTTTTATTAGCCCGCGTTCGTCGAAGAATTCTCAATCGACAAGAAGAAGATCGATTTTTTCCTCGCGCGAGAACACAACAAACGTGACTTATCGCAAGGATGCAATTAGTCATTTCTATTTTCTTCGTGACTGACAAAATCGCTACTTAAATATCAAGCGAGTATTTGTTTTTTTTTTCTTACAGACACTTGATTGTGCAGATACGTTTGCTTCAACGCGCGCAAATGAAAAAAGAAAAAGAGCGTTAATTCAGAAAATGGCAGAAAATTGTCACGCGTAGCTGAAAAACCTTCGGTTAGTGTTTCACACAATTCTTTAACGACAGACGAGCGTATTTTAAAAATCTCATCTTTCGCCATAAGTCGACGTAACTGTTTCAGGTGTCGTCTCTGTCGTTAAAAAAAAGTAAGTTCACTTGAATATTGCTCATGATCCTTCCTCTTCACGACGAACGCAGGCAACGACTGAGAGAGATCGGAGACGAAGAGAAAGAATTATATATAATATATAATGAGAATTATATATAATATATAATGTATAATAATGTATAATAATGTTTCCGGTTTTGTTTTTTTTTTTTTTTTTGCGAGAATCGATGAGATAAGTCTCGGATCGTCCCGGCCTGAAAGAAAGTCGCGTGGCAGACATTTTAAGTCACCGTTGTTGTTGTTTTTGTTGTTGTTGTTGTTGTTAATTTTCAACACTACATGCACCACACACAACACGCGCACGCATATCACCACATGTACACAGGGACAGCGCGCTCGCGACTGGCTGACAGAGATGATCACGATTTTTTGTTTTGTTTTGCAGCTGCACAGGACGTTCCGCGTTGCGGGGGGTCAGTTAATTTATAGCGAGCTGTCCCGCTGGCGTTTTTTTTTTTTTAATCTATAAGAACCTAAGAAAATGAATTTTTAATATTCATCAATTAGCTTTTATCTAGTAAGAAGGTCTTTTTTTTTTTCTTCAACTTTCTCTGCTCTTCCGGCCTGCTCTCTCACACTCTCTCTCTCTCTCTCTTTCTCTCGTCTCTTCTTCGCGTTAATCAATAACGTTTCGCGATTTCATATAATTAACAAATAGCTCTCGAATGGCAGCAGGTTCTCTTCTGTTTTTTTTTCTTTTTCTCAATTCGCCGGCAACCAGGCCGCGATCTACCACCGCTCTACTATCCGAGTGTTATCTTAGATATGATACTGAACTCAATGGCGCCGCGGCAGCGTCCACATACCATAAACACATCGGAGTTTTGTGCAATTCAAAATTGCGGACATTAACGTCGTGTATTGGAGCAAGCGCCAATAGATAAAAATATCAGACTGATTGCACTCACAAGCTTTTTGAAACAAAATTGCTTTGTATTGAAAAAATGTTTAATACGACATTCGCAAAATCTTCAAGCGAAATATAGAACTAATTATTCCAAAATTGTGTATATGTGTATTGTGTGTGTGTGTGTGTGTGTATTTGTGTCTTTCGTTTTGGACAGTCTTGACGTAAGTACATTATCACTTTTACGCGCGCGACAATATTCAGTATCGTATTTAAGATAAATAACATGTCGTTTCAGCTTTTAGTTTTTCAACGTGTCTTCAATTGGACGCGCGATCCAATTGATAAGTATTTATATATATATATGTATATATACCGTCCCATATCGTCACCGATCCGTTCTTCCTACCGCTCGATTATTAAAATACCTGAACAACTCTCAGATCCAACTTACGATCTTACCTTTTCCCGCGCCCTGTCCTTTCCACAGTGTGTGTTCGCGTATGTAGTGTGATATTATTTCTCCGCAGTAAGAGTCGTAATAACTACTGAAACTACGCGGTACGCTTTTTTTTTCTCTGACAGCTACTTGTATTAAGACTCGAAACCGAACGGATATCGTTTATCAATAATAATGGAGAATACTGCGAATGAGACTTTTATTTATAATTATATTTTTCTTTTTTTTTTTTATTACTTTAGTTATTTACCTCATATATGTATAACGCTCTCCCCCCCTGCATATTTTTTTTTTTTTTAGTTATTACAACTATAGTTATTTTTGGTATAACTATAGACTGTGTGCCGATATCTATCATACCACAGGTCCTTCATTATAATTAACAATTAATTAGAGTTTTATTATGAAGTACTTCGGTGTCATGTGAGATACCTAAAAATTCTGGTTTCTTTTTTTTGTTTTTTTTTGTTTTTTTTTTTTCATTTTTATTTTTAACGGTTTCTCTTGTTACATATTGAGCACTTCTGTTTTTGGTTTGCTCTTTTGTTTTGTTTATGTCTCGTAATTGTATGTTTTTTGTTTTTTTTTTTATTATTCTTTACGCGAGTCTTTTCCTTCCTCTTACCTTCCACTTGTGAAATTTTTCCCTTCAATGAAAGGGCGTGTGTGTTTACGCGTGCCGATCTTTTAACGTAGCGGTATTTTGCGCGTATTGATCGACGATCAACGAAAGCCTAGTACGAAGTGTTTTTTTTTTCTCGGTAACGCAAATGGTGTCTACGATAATACACTAATTAATCAGAAGTCGCGTTAAGATGTAATAATCTTGCATTCGGCATGCATAAGAATGCACGTGATTTCGTGATTCTCTATCGCACATTAAACGCCGCGTCTCTGTTCAACTGTGTGTGTTCGTTCTCGCTAACGTTCCGGATCTTCCCTCCTCGGTCGGACTTTCGTCTTCTTCTTCTTCTCGCGTTTCTACTACATCACGTTTACCACATTTCTTTAGGCCTGACACTTGTGCACCAGTCGCACTGCAGCGCTACTATCTCGGCGACTTCTTCCTCCTATTCTCCCCTCCCCGGTTATTTTTTGCTCTTGTCTTGCTTTCTTCGTTCCATTTTCGAGCGATACATTCGCAGAGCGATAATCCTCGTCCGGAATTGAACAGCACCAGCAGCAGTACCAATTGTCGGCGGAAAGCCTCGTAGCCGTGTCGTTGAACGCGAGGCGGGAAGCGCGGCTTTCCCGTCGTCGGCATCGTTTGCATAGTGATGATCAATCTTCTCGACGATCTCTCCGAACAACAATTTCTGCGACTTCTACGGAACTCGACACGCGCGTGCAAGCAATTGGCAGCAAAGCCAGAACGACGAGCGTGCTTTATTATTTTTGTTTTTTTTTCTCTTTTGTACCTTGCGCTGCACCTATATATGGTGCTAGAGGGTCTCCGTGTCTTAACATAAATAAAATCTTTCGCGCATCTTTCGCCGTGTGAAAGTCAGCGCGAACTTAAAACGCACCTTTCCTTTTGTCCATTTCCCGTGTTTTGTTTGTTCTTTCGATCACGCGACTCGGACAGACCCAATAGCACATTTTCTCTTGTGAAACGTGTTTTATATCTGTTCAACATGGGTGATTTTTTGGGTTTTTTTTTTCTTTTTTTTTCTTTTTTTTTTTTTTTTAAATTATTTTTCTGTCTTTGTTCCGATATATCTCTCAAGAGTGTGAGTAATGCGTTTTCATTCTCTCATCATTATCATTCTCTCTCGGCTTCTTTCTCTCCCGCTCTCGCTCTCTCGTACGTTCACTCATCCTCTTGCGCGCGCGCTTTGCATGCGTGTGATTTTAATCCTCGCTGTGTTTAATAGTAAGTTTCTTGCTCGAGCCAACCGCCTGGATTTCGGCGGAGGTAGAATCGTCTCGTCTCGTCGTAAATAAAGATAGCGAACATGAA
Organism: Pseudomyrmex flavicornis; assembly: GCA_014825475.1. Lineage (NCBI taxonomy): Eukaryota > Metazoa > Arthropoda > Insecta > Hymenoptera > Formicidae > Pseudomyrmex > Pseudomyrmex flavicornis. Next base: position 23,483 of record QVNW01002244.1, read on the forward strand.
TGGCAGAGCTGGTAGCCACCATACGAATCTGCAATGCAAGCGAGTTTTTCTCACGTTATTTCGATGGTGAATTATTTTTTTTTTTTTTTTGTTTTTCAATGTCAAATGTACGGAGAAATCGAATAGAACAAAAACGTGCGCACGTACTTGAGTGGGAACATACGAAGACCCTTGTCCATGCCGGGCGTGTAACTTAGGAACGCAGCGAGGGCGGTCTCGAACACGAGACCGAAGTTCAGGGCCCAGTTCCTCATTCCTTGGTGAATAATCGAGTTGCGACGTGTTTTGCAAACAATCAGATCAGCCCACTGTACGATCACGATCGACACGAAGAAAGCTGTGTGACAGGTGAACTCCAGTGTCTTGCGATCTCTGTAGGTCTGCAAAAATTAAATCCCCCAGTACAGTGTTTGTAAAGCGTGTAATATTCTCGTTCGATAGAGAGAAAATTTGTCGAAAACAAGAAATTTCTGAGAATATTTCTTGAAATATCGAGCCACAATTTGTGAACACACTTACCCACTCCTGGCCGTAGCTGTCGGTAAGATCATTGATGGCCTTGGAATCCCATTGTTTTCGAATGCCGAACAGATACAGGGGCAGGAATCCGTTTTCAGCCATGATTACGAAGTAAACGAAGAAACCGGCCGCGGCTTGAATCATGCCGATCTGACCGTATGCCATTGAAATAAGCCTAGATACAGAAATGTCGATTTGAAATATTTTCTTCTTCATGCAGACGGCAATTCACACACACAATTTTCGAGGAATCCTGCCGTAAAACTTCAACTCTATTCAATCCAACAATTTTATTCTCTTTCAATTGAGTGCAAAATACAAGAACTGTGCGATGTGTGTTAAATTTTTAAGAACACTTGAAAAATTTAAATTAAATCAAATTTATAATTAATTTAACATTAATTTCTTCGATTCAGATGTGATTTTCAAACCGCTTTATTTGATCTCTGGACCTGGACACAATTCAGGATTCCTCAAAATCTACGGGAAGCATCGGGCTTCGGTGTTACTTTCTAACAATCTAGTCTCGCGTTAATGTTACAAAAGCCGTTATTATTATCGGTTAGAAGCAAACTGCTGAGATTACTTACCGACACGGATAGGCGAACGGTTAACGATCGTTTCATTCTTGACAATGAAGCATGCCACACATAGTGAGTACAGACGGACAGATTTGGGCGGATAGACAAATAAGCAAACAGACAGACAGACAGACAGACAGGCAAGCAGAGATAGAAATGTAGCCGTTGCTTGCCAATTCTCACAAAGAGAGATTTGTACGAAACGCACTGTTTTAAAATAGCGAAGCTACCACGTTTCCGCATATTAAGTTCTATATTAATTATCTCGCGTTATCAAAAAAAAGCTTACCCTGTACGCATTCCAATTCAACTTGAGTCAGTGTGTTTTTTAATATCGAAGCGATCTATTGTGATTATATTGATAAGACAACACACAATGGCACAGGACAAGCGTCCTGTACCACAAGGAGAGAGATTTAGTACAAGAAGAAGAGATAGTCATCTGTAACGTCTCTCTAATGCTTTTAGATATCTTGTATTTAAAGTTTTTTCTAAACTAATGGAAGCTGAATATCTAATTTCTAGTTGCAAATAACTCGATTCCTCCTCGTGACCAATCGATCTCCGGTCACAGATCATCCATCGTATCTGTCGTGACGGATTATCAATCGTCGATTGAGAACAGTACGGTTTAGTGCTACTTCAATAAAGACAGAAAAAAAAAAAACTAGCGCGTTCTTGACTTCTTTGTAATTAAACAGAGAAGCGGTAGAAATGCGATCTAATAAACAATTGACGAGTTACGAGAGTTTGATAAGATACGGTTTATCAGGACGACAAAACCGCATCGTAACTTCGTATCTCGACACGTTCGCAAGTAAAAAAAAGTCGTCGCACTAAACGCCCTGTACGTCACCTCGTTGCGCTCGTTGCGCACACACACTTGATAAACGTGACTCGGAACATCAAAGTCTCAACAAGTGTGTTGTAGAAAAAAAAAAAAAAGAAAGGAAAAAAACATGCAGTGAAAATCTGTGCGAGAGTCAAGCTTGGAGAAGTCGCATGCGTTCGCGCATTCGTGCGACGAGGTAAATAAATTAAATCGAGTTTAAGTTTTGGGGTCGAACCGGACCGGTGGGGAGAGCTGATTCCGACCGGAATCAATGAAAGGCGCGGACAGACTGAAAAAGGAGAGTTCGGTTCGAGTTAGCGTTTCGTACAAGCGTGCCAGAGCGTATGTGTCAAGTTTGCGTCAGACTGAACGTTCGCTCGCACGACATTGAAAATTCTGACGTTCGGCGACGATGCGATGATAAAGTGGCAGAGCGCGCGAAAGAGCAACGCGATATCGCGTATAAAGAGAAGTGTTTCTCGTTCGTCACAGTGAAAAAAAAAAAAAAAAGAGAGAAGGCTGTTTGCATTAAGGCCGTGCAGTGTGTCGCGCGTCGCTCGTTTTCAAAAGCTCGGCTCTTGCCGGGACGACGTCAAAATTGACTTTCGACGGGAAAAATGACGAGATCAAACGGAGGAAAACATTCATTCGGAACAGAAACGCGCGCTCGAAAAGCTCGCGATATTCCTTCCGCTCCGGCAATCCCGTTCTTCCCGTACATATAAACGTGATCATTCCCTTGTCTCTGCCGTCAAAAGATCCGTCGGGAACAATATCGGTCTTCGGAAATTTCATACTTACAGGACAAATAACACGTGAAAAATATATTGGAAGTAAACTGCTCTGTTCTTGCAATTAAAGTACAAAAATATAAAACTTTCTAGTACGTGTGATAAGACAGAAAACAAGAAAATTTCCAGAAACGGATGTTGGTTCACACGAATCGGTAGAGAACAAGGGTTTGCGATGCTGTTACAATACAGAGACATAATATTTTTCATATTCGATCTTTCCGAGTGTCAATATACATCCGAAACAAGTGACTTGACAGCCTGACAAAAGGCTCTTCCGCGACATTCTCTCGCGAGGCTCGCGGGTTTACATCTAGTGCAAAAAACGACTATATAGGAACAAAGTAATACAATCTCAAGCTGTAAACGATTAAGATCGCAGCGTGTGTTAGTTATTAACCGTGAGAGAGAGAGAAAGAGAGAAAAAAAAAGAGATTCTAAGAAACAAGCACATTCGGCATTCTCAACATCTGAAAGAACTTTCCTCTATGAGTAAAAAAAAACTTGCTTTGTGCTCTCTATGCTAGTCAACTAAGATTTCTAAGAGTCGTAGTAGTTTTTTCTATCGAAAGCAGAGCGCAGAGTGTCTACCTACAACAATGTATTCCCGAGATCAAGACACACTTCGGAAGAGAGAGATTGAAGTTTCTTGTTGTTATTGGTTTTACTGACGATTATTATAAGAAATTAATATCACATCTCACTGGGATCAGCAGACACTCTGTTACGTCTTGTTATTGTGTGTCACACATCTTGTTATTGTGTTGTGTATGTGTGTGTGAGAGTGTCATTTGTACACATCGCGTTGCAAGTTAGAATTGCACTAAAGCCGTTCCAGGATTATTTCCATTATTGAATAGAGTGTGTGTGTGTGTGTGTGAGAGAGAGAAAGAGAGAGAGAGAGAGAGAAAGAGAACGCGTATTGCACTATTCACAACAGATAATCCTGGAAAGACTGATGTTTCCTAACTAGGCTAGATAGAACACATTCAATGTGTGTATGTAGGTGTGTTATGACTTTATGTTAGTATCGTTAGAGCAGTCAATTGTCAGAAAAAGCGCCACGTGTGCCATCAAAGTGAATTTCGTCTCGTTAACTCGCAATATAACAATAATGTTATTTCACTATCATGGTGTGTGATTTACATGTGATACTCCACTCGGTTTATTTGTCCAAACTATCTGTCAATTATTACTTGGTGTAACTAGATCAATTGTACTAACATCAGGCAACACGAATGTTCGTTCATGCGCGAAATGTTCACACGTGAAATTTTCAGTTGTTACTTCTACTTAAATCGAGTAAAGAGTTAATCGCGTTTTGACCACCCTAGCGAATGCGTCGACGGACGTGCAATGTTTCGAAAAATTTATGTAATGCCGAAATTTGAAATATGCGACAATCTCGAAGAATTAAAATGTCGAGATTCAACGTCTCGAAAAAACAAACAAAATTTTTCAATTGTCCGAACAATATTCTGAACTGTTTCCAAATGTAAATGTTCTCGAAATCGAAATACTTATGTAATTCCCCCAACAGGCAATTGGTGCATGATTCAGTGTGGATACGTAAATAGTAATTAAAACGTTTGCACATATATACACATACAAAGTGGAAATTTTTCACACAGAGTGTAATTGAAACATTTTAACTCACATTAGAGCATGAGAATAAAAAAAAAAAAAAAAAATACAAAAAAACGTACGGCGTAGAGTTGATAGTGCATCAATACCAATGTGACGCTTAGAATATAAATAATGTGAATTCGGAACTATCGTCGCATGCTTCAAGTCTCAAATTAACGTAACATCGCATGCCCATCGCGTGTGATTACACTTATGTGTGAGTGAGAGACAATGTGGTGTCTGTGTGTGTGTGTAAGACATACGAGTAATAAAATGATGGCACGTCAATTATATAATATATATATATAAAAAAACTGAGTCTTTTAGTACGGTACGGATGTGAGTGCACTAGATTTCTTGCTGGTTTCTCTTTTCGTGGGTGGGTAATTAGAAGACCCACCTTCGGTTGACAAGATTGTCTCTGTAAGGATCGCGTGGCTGCCGTTTCATTATGTCCGACTCCGGTGCCTCGTAGGCTAGCGAGATGGCCGGCACCTGCCATCCACCATTAATTAGAAAGTGTGTATTAACCCCCACCGCTTTACAATACAAGTTATATGACATTTAATATCATTTATGACATTTTTATTATTTATGTACACACACCGTTTTCGCAACAAATGCGCAAGTGCGAGCGAAAGAGAGATAGATGAGAGATTTGGAGAACGCACAGGTCAATTCAGCGTTTCGCGCGTGATTTATGTACGTATCGCACATAACTGTAATATTATTATCGTATTATGACGATAGATGCGATGGAAAGAGATTGATATTGGCAATATAAATACGATTCTTTCCAGCTCTTGTGAGAAATGATTTGTTTTTTTTTTTTTTTTTTTTTTTTTTTTTTTTTTTTTTTTTTTTTTTTTTTTTTTTTTTTTTTGGAGAGAGAAAACAGTCGCCGCAACCAATTCCATCCTAAACGCAGCCTGTCCTTAAAGACACAAATAGATCGTGTACAATTGCGTTATTTGCAAAAAACATTGTGCCGAAAAATTGCATTGAAGTGTATCAAAAAGAACCCGGAGAGTCGTAATGACAAAGATTTTGGCAAGTGTATCTGTGCGTATCAAGATTATGCGCTGCGTTTAGAGAAAGAGAGAAAAAGAAAAAGAAAAAGAGAGAGAGAAAGACGGCCCAGAATAAGCCCGGAACGGAGTGAGATTGAGAAAAATCAAATGTGCCATAATTGAAACATAAGTGAGAAAAGGTCTCGCAAATGAGAAGATCGCACGCGCACGCGCGGATCCCTTTCGCGTCCCTTTTCCACTTAGCGTTCTCGTGCTGCAAATCTCCAATCGTCATCACCGGCTGTCGCAATTTTCGACTCAGACTATTCTACTTCTCAGCGATGCTCGATGAAACATCAAAGTAAAAGCGTTACAATAATCCCAACACATTATTGCAATAACTACGTATATATTGTAAACTCGGCTAAAATCAAATTCTAAATTTAACTTGAAAAGAACCAAATGATCGATAGAATATTTTTATTCTAATAATATCAAAGCCTACAGAGACCGAAGGAACAAATCCAACTAACGAGCGAGTACAAAATACGCGTATTATACATACGTCGAGCATCTCTGAGACGCGAGTGAGGGAAGATCCCTTCTTCTCTTTCGTGCGCTTTCGATTCTTAAGCATAGTTTTTCGTTAGTACAATAGCGCAATCCCCTGATGCACGTTAACTTTCATTATCGTGAAGTGTTTGTCAAGATCAAGAAGAGGTCAGGTACACACTGCCAAAGGCAAGAATTTTTGCGTTTCGCGCGCATGAGAGAATTGCAGGGTGATTATATCCCACGTTCCTCCACACTCAATGTTTGCGCATCAAGCTCTCGTCGTGTTTTTTTTTTTGGGGGGGGAATTATTATTATTTTTTTTTTTTTAGACGAGATCATGTAAATTAAGATATATATAATCCATTAGAAAGTGGCCAGTCGTAGAAGTGGGTAGAAGGCAGCGGCAGTAGGCAGCGCATTACAGAATAAAACGTGAGAGGACTGTAAAGAATGAATGTAAAAAAACTGCAAGAAAAAATTTATAACGCTCAAAAATTGTACAAAGGTGTTGGTTTTCTTTTCGAGAGAGTGATATATATATATATATATACTGGTGGCAAGTATACAATAAACAGTATAGTAAATAGTAAGTACAGTAGTAAATATAGAGGTATATAGTAGCGCAGCGGCAGCTGTGATGTATATATATATATGGTAAGATAAAAAACAGTATATACTGGCAGTATAAAAATTTTTAGTAACTATATTAAATGGCTTGTATTAAGTATATAAGTGCTGGCTTGTGGTTTTAATATATAATAATGATGATAATAATAAGATTGAATGAAGAACAAGAGAATAATGATGAGAATAATAATTACTCAAGTGCATCAAAGACTAAGATATGCATAATTATATGTATACATATCGTTAAAATATACATATTATAAGTATATAAGTATATATGTATATAAGACTATATAAGTATATATACATATATCTATATACATAATATATGCTACTCCCGCAAGAAACTTGCCACAACTCAAACAAGATCATTATTAACTTCAGTGGAGAGAAAAATACGTTAAACTCTATTTAAAGATGTCGTTATTTTCAGTTTTTGTTTTTTTTTTTTTTTTTTTATTTGTGGCGAAGTTCTTTCAGGAGCACTATCGATTAAACTTCAACTAGCTGGTTAAAAATTGAGCTTCGTCGACTGCAGTGCGTTCGAACGAGCAAATGTCGTTATTTCACATTAGTTTGAAAGCGCGTTTTGTTTGAAATAAAAATTTTTATCACGTTTTAACCGAAGCAATCTCGTCGACGAAACTTGTTTTTTTTTGTTTTTTTTTTCGTTGATTTGCAAAGTGACTGGCAAAGAGATCTCGCGAACCGGAAAATTTTAATTTTAATGAAACTCCGCACACAAGCAGTAGGTCGATCAAATAGGTAAATTTATCAATTTTGTTTTATTACGGCGCAAAAATCGGTTTTGAGGTGCGAAACTTCATCTTTTACTTCTGAAGTGACTTACCTCTTCGAACCACTTTTTTTTTTGCCGCAAGTGAAACATTCTAAATTTATTTATTTATCCCGACTTACGTCTGTTTAAACGGTTTTATTTAAATTATAATTTTGAGATTTGCAAGGTTCCCTTGCGGGGAACAATCAGTTGCCTAATTAATGGCAAAAGAGATAAATTGCTTATATGATGCAAAATCTGATATAATTTTGTATTTCCTCCCGAAAAAATTTTTGAAAGATAGGAGAAAAGAATTGTTTTATTGCTCTAAGAGAGAAAGAAAAACTGGAAAAAATGCACACAGATTTTGCATCCATCACTTCGATTGATCTAGCAATCTAGCTAATATGTATCTGCTGTGTAAAATCCATTAAAGTCCATTTCTATGACATTTTCAATTTGACATAAATAAATAAATAATAAAGATATTAAAAAAAAAAAAATATTACATCAATTGCTCTATTATTTCTTTTGCGATATTGTTTCCTGTTCATTTATGCATCATTGGATCGTTGGATGAATTCGCTAAGCCATAATGAATGATCCAATATATTTCCAAGTTGAAAAGAATTTCATGAGCGAGAGAATTTTCCTGAGCGAGGCGCAGCAACAATAAAACCTGGCCCGTGGCAATAAAGGCAGGCCGAGAAGATGGAAGAAGATAGACAGACAGTTAGACAGACAGACAAAAGAAGATGTAAACAAAGGAAAAGAAAGGAGATTAAAAAAAAAAAAAGAGAGAGAATTACGTTTCATATAGATGCAAATCGATGGTCGAATGACAACACTATTCTATATAGTCTCACAATGCTATTCTACTTAATAGTTTACTACTACAGAAGAGAAAGAAGAGGAAGTACTACCGTTTTACGCTTTTACGAACTTCCGAAACGTGCGAAAAAACTTGTTCCTTATTGTCTTTAATCTCTACGTCTTCGTGATACCGTGTTAGATACAACAGGTTTAGGCTCGCAAAAAATATATATATATATATATATATATATAAATGATCAAGTAAAAAAACAAGTTGCACATCATATATATATATATCACGCAATATTCACAACACAATATATAGATAATGTCCCTTGCATTCACGATATAAAGAGGAGGAGGCTATAAAACTTACAGAGCGATAGAACGCGACGTGATGATGAAAAGGGAAAGAGAATGTGAAGAGAGAGATGAAATGTGAAAAGCGATAAAAATAATCAAAATAAAAAACGAATAAAGAGACATATGAAAATATAGAGATAAGATACAAGAAGATATGTGATACTGTTACGTTTCCGTTAATGTTTCGTTAACGAACACGAACGTAACATTATACATACTTTTTTGTTTCACATAAAACCATATGCGTTTTTGTGAGAAAGAGAAAAAGAAAGAGACAGTATATGTAAAAAAAAAAAAAACTAATAGAAATGGGTAATAGAAGTGGTGATTAAAAAAAAGAGACTGATTTGAAAAGAAAAAGAGAGAGAGAGAGAGAGAGAGAGAGAGAGAGAGAGAGAGAGAGAGAGAGATACAACTTTGAAAAGAACGATCATGCGAGTTTACAATGACGTTGTCTAGATTTCGTGGACGTTCTCAGCACATGACACCTCAAGCCAAGTGACAATAAATCACGATGAATGACAACTGCAGAGAGGCTCATAAACAACGACGAGGAGAGAGATTGAGCTCGTACAGGAAATAAAAAAATAGAGATAGTATAATAATATGAGCACTTTGTACATATCACAAACGAGAAAACTGAGAGAGAAAGAGAGAGAGAGGCTTTACAGAGTGAGATTTACCTTACCTTCGACGTAATGAAACAATGCTAATACGATTAAGGATCATTGTGATGAAAAGCGCCTATCGATATAAAAGTAAGAGAAAATTCTTTGGGAAAAAGAAGTAGCGATTGCTCGTGTCTCGCTCCTTGTGACACAAAAAAATATAAACAAATATACAAATAAATATATAAAAAGAAATATATTTTACAAAATATACAAAAGAAACAACAAGAAGTTGTTCAGCTGTTCGTATGAAGTTACTTGAAATACGATCATTTTTAATTAGCACTTTTTTTTTCTTGTAAAAAAATATAAATCATTTTGGAACAAATCACGAACGAGCAAGCGTTGTTTACAAGAGAACTGCTCAATGATAGACAATCACTCGGAATTAGTATATTAAAGTGTACAAGTTCGCTGACAGAATAAAATTTATTGTGCAAAGTGACAAAACGTATTAATAAATTTTCGGTAAACAAAATGCGATAGCAAAAATTGGAAGCATTTTATACACCTGGTAGATATCCCTTGTTTTAACGGGGATTCAAAATTTTAACTTATTATAAATAGAGCGAGTACAAAAATAGAAAGAGAGAGAGAAAAAAAAATCGGACAACTGAAAACAAAGCTCGCGTGTTCTAGCGAATATAAACACCCTGGAAAGTTGCATCTGCGTGCACCATAATCCACTTTTACCTTATCCACGTATCCTAGTACGTCCGACTCTCGACAACTCGGGCATGGTAAATTTAATCCCTACATTGCGTGAGTCTTATCGAGTGGCCTTGGCGGCAATGACCAAATTAATTCAAGCCGTAATTTAAAAAAGGGAAAAAGAAAAATAGTAGAAGAAGAGGAACTAGTTTCTGTACTGTTCAATACTTGCGAAAAGAGAGAGAGAGAGAAAATACTTGGAAAAAAGATACGCACAAAAGTATTGCCCAGTACAACTAGCATCGAGCGTAAAATATAGATCTCGCTAAGAGAGAACAGGAGAAGTAAAAAAAAAAAAAACGCTTATCATTTGTAGTATGCAAGGAATTAATTTGCCCCGCGAAAAGCGTTACTCAGTTCCACAATTCCCTTAAATATAAAAAAATGGCAAGTAACCAAGAAAGAAGAAGACCGAAAGTAGTATAATGCATCTCGCACCAAGTATCATATGATAGAAAAATATATAAACACAAAACTAACTACCAAAGTCACCAGAAAAATAATAAAAAGGAAGTGAGAGAAAGAGAGCCAATAGAGTGAGAGAGCAATCGTCGTGTGATTGAATTTTCGAAGTTCTCGCAGTTTTCTCAGAAAGAGAAACGTTTCTTAAAACAAAAAAAAATAACAAAAAATTATTTTTGCGTGTTATTTGCGACATTCTTCGATTCGCTTAATATCAAATCGAAAAGAGAGACTTCGAAAATACAGCATATCATCACCGATGACCCTTTCGAACCAATAGAAAGTCTCATGTAGCTTGTTTCAATATTCGTTTGTAAGTTATTAATGTGTTACCTTTCGTTAACTAGCTTGTCAGTGAAGGGGTTTCGTGGTTGTCGCTTCATAATATCACTTTCTGCCTCCTCGTAAGCTAGCGAGATGGCGGGTACCTGATGTCACATTATCAAAGAGCTCAGTAACAACACCAATAATTAAATAACGAGTATATCTTCCGATGATGCGCCAAAGTAAGAATGCTAACGCTGTACGCAAGTTCTTCTTTTTGTAACAATATTACTAAAAAAAACTTAATTTAATTAATCGCTGCCATACAGTCTCCTGATGTGTAAAAAATCTCAATCTCGCGTGAAAAATTGGACATGGCAATTGGATTGGGAACGGCGGTAGCATTCTTACATGCGCGATGAAGAGAATAAACAGAAGATAATCAACTGAAAAAAATTAAAAAAAAAAAAAAAAAAAAAAACCAAAAGAAGATATCAAAGGAAGTTCGGAGGATAGTCGCGGTATCGATCTCACGGTAAATAACAAGCGCTTTGTTTCACAGATACAAAGTCCCTGGAAAGAAATGTTCGTCTGAAGGGTATTTTTTACGTTGGTTAAAAGTACTCTATTCCTAAGTAGATGTAAACTAAATTCGCTTAGAATTAACGACACATGTGTTACCCGCACACAGCTTTTTGTGTGATTTAAAATCCCTGTAAGATCACATGTGTCCGAGAACACACTTATTTCTACACATATATACATACGCGTGTATACATATACACGCACACATGTGTATATATGCGCACACGTATATGAGTTATCTCCATCAAAGTGTAATTTATCTAAAAAAAAAAATAAAAATATTATAGAGATTAATGCGTCAGCGCTAATTGGCCATCCGTTGTATCGCTATCTACAAAAAAAAAACGAATTATTATCAGACGCAGGATAATTTCGACGAGTTGTTGATCGACGTCCAGAATCCATGGGTCCGATGGGTTTCCCGAGATATACTACTATATGCTTTAACACATCTATCAATATAAATATAAAAATTCAATGAGTTAAATCAATGACAGGCACAAGTGCTAAAATAAAACTTAGATTAGTTAAAAAAGAGAGAAAACGAATAACGACTTTGGAAGAGAGCTTAATGCAACGCGCAGAACGCTCTTCCAAATGTCGACGATTCGCGATTCGCGATTTGCCGTTGCCTCCGACGACTCTAGAGGTTTTTCGTCATCACTCACCATGTCGGTTCCAAGATCGATGCAGAGAATGGTGACGGTACCCAGCGGCAGAGGAATGTCGCAGAGGATAAACGCCAGGAAGGGCGAGATCTCGGGGATGTTCGAGGTCAGGGTGTACGCAATTGACTTTTTCAGGTTGTCGAAAATCAAGCGACCCTCCTCCACGCCTGTGACAATCGAGGCGAAGTTGTCGTCGAGCAGAATCATGTCAGCCGCTTGCTTGGACACGTCCGAACCGGCGATGCCCATGGCAACACCAATGTCAGCCTTTTTCAGAGCAGGCGAATCATTCACACCGTCACCTAAAAGAAATTAAACGAACGCTTAACATATGCATATTGCAATCGTAAAACACTTTATTGTGTCGTAAACAAATATTATCTTCTTTAAATTTTTAATTAAATCTTGCTATTTAAGATTTTCCTTCAAAAGTTACTTACCAGTTACGGCAACAATTGCGCCCATTCGCTGGCAGCCTTCAACAATGATGAGCTTCTGCTGAGGCGAGGTACGGGCGAACACAATTTCAGTGTGGTATCTGAGAATCTCATCCAATTGGTCAGAGTTCAGTTCCCTGAGTTCGGTTCCGTGAATGACGGCGGCTTTAGCTTCACGAGGATTTACTTCGGATACCGGAATATTCAATCGTTGCGCAATGTCCTCGATGGTCTCGTTACCTGATAAAAAAAATAATTATGTACACACACACATACATACACACACACGCATATCAAGTTCAGCGGATTCAAATGTTCTTGTCGTCCACTAAAATAAAATAGTTATTTTTATTATGTAAACTATTTGCGGTCATCGATAAAAAAAAAAAGACTTAATACGTTATTGCGTCATATCTGTTTTAGATCGTTTTAGAAAATATCAACTTGGCACAGACTTCCAGTAAAACCGCCCCAAGTTCCGTATCTAAAAATAGGATCGTCTTGAATTTTAAGCGTGACAACTTATTATCTGTCTGAAATCATGTCTCATTAAAAGATTAAACGCATAAGAGCATCATCAAGCGAGATGAGGTCTCTCAGAGATACGGGCTGATAAGTGTCTAATCTAGAATGTTATTTCCGATCTGTCATAGAGCAGTTAATTGCGCTGTATGATAGACCAAAGCGCGCGTAGTGCGTAAGACGTACCTTCAGAGATGATGCCGACAGATTTGGCAATGGCTTTGGCAGTGATCGGATGGTCACCGGTTACCATGATGACCTTAATGCCGGCGGAACGGCACTTGGCGACCGCGTCGGGCACGGCAGCCCGGGGCGGATCGATCATAGACATCAGGCCCACAAAGCGGAGCCCGTCGACCGGGAAGTTGGGATCATCGCAGTTGAACTTGAAGCCAACCGGGAACTTATCGGACGGCAGTGTGTAATCACAGAAGCCGAGCACTCTTTCACCAAGTCCGCCCAATTCCAAGTACGCGTTGTTGAACGCCTCTTTCATCTCCTCGTCGAGAACCTGCGCGTATACAAATACAAGTGTGCAGTCGAATATGAAAGAATACAAAAGAAATAATTCGTATATCAGATAAATCTCGAATTTTGTTTACTTTTTCCTTGCCGCCGATGAATATGGTCGAGCATCTATCCAGAATTCTCTCCGGAGCGCCTTTCATAACCAACAGATGTCTCGGATCGTTAGGATCGTCCGACTCGTGTATGGATACTTGATACTTATTGGTTGAATTGAACGGAATCTCGCAGACTTTCTTGTTGCGTTTTCTAATGCCCATAACATCGCCCAACGCCAGTTCCATGCACTTGAGTAACGCGGCCTCGGAAGCGTCGCCGTTCACTTCTCGCTTAAGGACCGGTTCGCCTTCTTGTCCGGGTTTGAACTCGGCGCGATTGCACAAAGTAGCGATTTTGGCCAGCGCCTTGAATCCTGGACTGGTGCGGTCGTACTGCAAACCGGACTGATCTTCCGTGGTGTCGGCATCGATGATCTGATTATCGAACCACATGTGCGCAACCGTCATGCGATTCTGCGTGAGCGTTCCGGTCTTGTCCGAGCAAATGGTCGAAGTCGATCCCAAAGTTTCCACGGCCTCGAGATTCTTTACTAGGCAGTTCTTGGAGGCCATACGCTTGGCGGTCAGGGTGAGACACACAGTGACGGTAGCTAGAAGACCTTCCGGTACGTTCGCCACAATGATACCGATTAGGAAGATAACGGCGTCGAGCCAGTGATAACCGAGAATGAAGGCAATGACAAAGAACGTGACACCTAGGAAGACCGCAACACCTGTGATAAGATGAATAAAATGATGAATCTCCTTGGCGATCGGCGTTTCACCAGTATCAAGGCCGGATGCAAGACCCGCGATCCGTCCCATCACCGTCTGATCGCCACAGCAGATCACTACGCCCTTGGCCGTGCCCTCCACCGCGTTTGTCGAGAAAAATGCGAGATTTTTCGTTTCGAGCGGGTTCTCGTTCGTGAACTCGGGTGATCTCGATTGCGGTTCGGACTCGCCCGTCAGCGAGCTGTTGTCCACTTTGAATCCACGGGATTCGATGATCCTGATGTCGGCCGGTATCCGGTCGCCGAACTTGACCTCAACGACGTCACCCAGCACGAGGTCCTCCGCACGCAGAGTGAGCTTCTCACCTTCTCTGATCACAGTGGCGAATTGCGGTACCATGTTTTTGAACGACTCCATAATCTTGCTCGATTTACTTTCCTGATAATACGAGAATATACCCGTGACTATCACGACCGCCGCCAGGACGATGCCCAAGTATAGATTGTCGTCGTTCGGGTCCTCGCTCGTTGTGGCCTGGATCGAGTACGCGATGAAGCAGAGGATCGCGCCGATCCACAACAGTAGGGCGAAACCGCCGAACAAGTTCTTACAGAATTTCACCCATTCCGGCGTTTGTTTCGGCGGTGTTAAAGCGTTCGGCCCGTCTCTTTCCAGATTTTCCTTCGCTTTCGCGTGGCTGAGGCCCTACGGGGTTTTTTTTTAACTCTCATTAGCATCGCGTGTCGCGCAACACGTGAACGTTTAGATTTTCTCTTCGCTAAACTACACTTTCACCTGACCTCAAATATATAGTTCATTATTTTCAGCACGCGCGTTTTAAACAATTTACTTACGTTTTCGGGGTGCGTCTGAAATCTCTGATACAGTTCTTCGGGAGAGATTTTGTGAAAGTCTATGTCCAACTCTTGCTTCAGGTCATCTAAATTTTCCCCCCTCCGCTTTGGGTTCTTCCGCCGCGACTGTTGACAAGAACAAAAATAGACAAAATTATATCGGTGGGTGTACACACACACACACACATACACTTAATCGCATCTTTTTACCAGACTGACAGTTGAAAACAATCTTACGATACGTAACATAGCAATGAGAGATATATAAAGCCACGAGGTTAAAGTTATCGGAATATTCTTTTAACGAAGAACAAGAAGATTAGAGTACCTATTAGAGTAAACACACACCCAAGAGATCGTAATGCGAGAGCAAACAAACCTTCCCTATATCGGAAAGAGATCGGTTCCAACAAATATCTCACGACGATAAACCTAACTTTAGCGAGAAGACGTTGTGTTGAACGAAGTTTTTCGCACAAGAGCGTGTGTAAAAAAAAACAAAAAGTGTCGTTTTCTCTAAGAAAGAACATCATTTCCGCACAAACATTTATTTTTCTTATCGTGTGATTAACGAACGCGCACGCGCTAGATTGAAAAAACCGTAATGAGACGGAGTTTTAATTCATTTCACGTGCGTTAGAGTAACGATTATTGCAGACAGAAGGAAGAAACCGCCACCATCAAGAGAGAGAGAGAGAGAGAGAGAGAGATAGAGATAGAGAGAGATAGAGATAGAGAGAGAGAGAGAGACGAAAAAATGACAGGAGAGAAGAAAAGAAATAATCTCCTCCGAGAGGAGGAAGATTTCTGCAGAAATAGAGTTGAAAAGAAGCATTACGTTATTTCCCATGAAGAGACAGAATTAGCAGAGATCAGCATAAAGAAACCGACGTGACACAAAGACGGAGAAGGAAGGTGAGAGAAAGGGAGGAGAGGGCGGGAAAATATAATAAGAAAGAGAGAGAGAGAGAACACAAAGATAGACAGACAGACGAAGATAGATGTCTGTTTGTCGCAATCACCAGTGGACCAAAGAAGCACCCGGAAATATTTAATTGAAATTCGTGCGGATATTATAGAGTCCGCTCTTGAATGAATACCTTGTACATTCCATCTGCGGTTTTGTTGTCGTCGCGAATGTTGGGTAACGTTGCGACCCTGTACGAATCTGAGCGGCCATGTTGCTGTAAAAAAATGGGCGATAAAAAAATCGATGAATAAATCATGCAAGTGAGAGATACAACAAAATATAAACAAAATAAATTATATGTGTATAAACGACAACTGTAATGCCAATGCAAATGTACATGTACATATGTACACATGTATACGTATGAGCGAAATTATTGTATGTATGATTCAAAAATAATAACAATATGTATATATATATATATATATATATATATGAAGTGAGTTCTCGTGTTTTCCTGCGAGAGTGCGAACACTCACGTGTTTGATCGCACGAATTGGACGTTTCCCATAGGAATCGCACACGCATACAAGAACGAGAATAATTCTCTGAATGTTCTAATTTGCGCGCGAAATATACCCATTCCGTTTCTCGTGTGTAATTTTAAAAATCAACAGTTATAGAACATCGCCAACACACACGTGCAATTTGACGTCGTTATCCGAACGGGAGAGTTTTCTCATATCGTTCTCGCGAACGGCACCGGGTCACAGCTACAAAACGATCTTCTGCAGAGAGAGAGAAAGAGAGAGAGAGAAAAAGAGAAAGAGAGACGGATGACATATGTCGCCAGAGAGAGAGAGGAAGAAAGAAAAAGAGAGACAGACGTCCACTGGAGGTGGAGGAGGAGCAAAAGCCCGATTTTCAAGTGCGACCTCGGCGCGACCGCGTTCGGATAACGACCGTTTCCGGTAGTGCACCAGTTCAATGGAGAGAGACACACTTGTTAACAATCCGCTATATGCTCGATGCTCAATGGTATCCTGTAATCGTGGATTCCAAGACCCACTCAACGCTCGCCGTTTATCTCGCGTTTCGCATTTATCAGCATTAAACCGACGCGACGATTAAGCGACGAAACCTTAAAACTCTCTCAGTTGTCATTTCCCTCCGCACAAGTGACACCTATAATCGTAAAATTATTTATATATTATTATAGAAACAAATCTGATGACAGAAATCAGATAGAACGCACATTTAATCTGTTGTGTAAATTTAATTGTTGACATATTGCAATTAATAGTTTTTAAAACTCAAATTCTTAAAAAGCAAGATTTATATTATTTAAATATTATTTATATAAGTGGAAAATAACATTTACATGAAGTTTTAGATATATATTCCATTATTACGTCAATTTATTATATAATTTTTAAATTAATTTAAATACACGTATTGATGTAATGATAGAATTCGAAAATTATTTAATTAAAAAAAAACCAATATTATTAGAGAGTAATTATCAGAGAGGAGTAACTACTAGAGTTCAAATATTCGCGCAGAGAAATTAAGTGCGCGGTCCCACCATATCGGACAAATTAATATTTCGTGTACAGTCGTCGTACGTATAACATTTCGAATTACTTCCCAAGAATATCAAGTTTTGTTACCAAAATTATTCACGTGCAGCTTATTATGCAGAGATATTATTTTAACTGCCGTCAACCATGAAAACCGGCGATATTCTCACGTACCGGATGGACTAAGTGACGAAACGCGAGACTCGTAACGCGGACGCGCTTACACGAGTGCAATTGCTGCGCGCGGCTATTAATTCTATCACAGCGGCTCGTTACGAGCGGCGCAATGATTAGATAAAAGACCTTACGAGTCGACAAATCGGCGATTACGATCGTCAAAACGCAATTCCGACTTTGTGTGTCCGTTGCACGTTCGATTCGTTATCTGTTTCGCGGTCGCTGCCTCTCGCGGTATAAACGTAAACGAATCAATTTCACGGGTATCATTAACTCTGGCCCATCGTCACGCTCACGCTCGCTATTGAGGAAGCATGATTATGCAATTTTGTTTCACACATGCCTCTCGCCGATTGTTCATTGCGCACGCACACACACGCACACGCACTCTATTGAATGTGACATTTTTGCGCATGGCGCACGCGTCAGGTGCATCTCGACGAGAGAACTTGAAATAAACGAGCAAAATATTGTATTTCCTCGTCATTAATTATAATTTTGTTTTGTCATTATATATTTAATTTTCAATTAAACCTGCCCGATTACTTCGTTTAATTTTAAACTCGATCAAACATTCATTTTGTACGACAGAGACAAAAAAAGCATTTGTAAATTAAGTTTCGGAAAATTTTCATCGAACTGAAAAAATAGAGCGTTCATTATCACACGTGCGCGCGATACGTGGTAATAAAATACAAAATAACAATTCATAACGAAGTTAGCAAGGATGAACGCGATTTTGACCTTATGCACAATCGCGCGGGTTCGCTATTCTTTGCGTAAGCGCGGGTCGAGTCACACAGAATCATGGTTGACTAGAAGCCGGAAGTGGTCAGGCTTTGGCGACCGGCAGGAAAGCGGCGCGTCGAATCTTGACGATTACATCGCGTTCATTAACGCAACGCTTGATACGACTTCGTATTCTTAGCGTATTTTATTTTTACACCTTGATAGGCGACAACCAACATACTCGACAAAAAAAAAAAAAAAAAAAAATTGAGAAGACTTTTACAAAATCTTTTAGGGAATTTTAAAAATTTGTGTAATTCGATATAGTTTCTGCATTATTTACATAAAAAATTATGTAGTATAGAAAAAAACATCTCTTGTCAGTCTGTCATCGCAGTTTGGATGCTCCGCACACATTAATTCGTCCCGTGAGAGGGAAAGAGAGATCACCCTTCTGTGCGTCTCCGAGTCATTCTTCTCTCCCGCCGCAGGCGACCGGTTGATCGACCGCGGACACACACAACGAACATAATATTTAATATATTGTTTATTTTGCCACGTAAAGTAAGTTGCATCTTATGGCGTGTGTGTGTGTGTGTGTGTGATATTTTCTTTCTTCAAACAAATTTCTCAAAAATGTTTAAAAAAGAAACACACACGGTGCGGTTTGCCTGTATTTGTTTGAGCCGCGTCGAGACATCGAGTTAAGAAGGCGTTAAAGATTGATTTTACGATCGGGTCGCGACAACGACGACAACGACGGCGATGGATATGCAGGCGACGTTGTGTTTCGCCACTAGGGAAAAGGGGAGGCTTATGTTATGTTGGATTAGCCGATACATATATGTATACACAGCGCGTCAAACATCCCGAGATATATAGAAGCCGTCCATCTTCGGAAGGAGATTTTCCTAATCCGATTTAATTCAAGGGATAATTAAAATTATGCCCGAGAGTACTTCATTTTCTGAGATATATACACCGCGGTTCGATTTTGTTTTTCAACATAAATATGTCCGAAGGTCTTTTAAAAAATTTCCACGAACGTGTGAGTAATTTAAGGGATGATCCACGATCTATTTGCCAGCCGAGCAGACTGACGGTACTACCTACTCTTCCGACCGTCTCTCCTACCGGATAATAACTTTTTTTCCCCAGCTCTTTATTTCTCTCTTTTGTTCCCGTGTCTCTCGGTTTAATTTTTTTTTTCTGCACCGCTTTGTAAAATCGCTTTGTTTCTCCTTTTTTTTTTTTTTTTCACAGCATTTCTCGTCGATTCGGCTGTATTTCTTTCGGGCCGCGGGTCGATGATGGCAACACGGAATCATCAGTGGAAATGCGCATGCGAGCTACAACCTAGCCACCTCTAACGAGCGCCTTCCACTGTCACGGATCAATACACAACTAGGGCACTACCGACCACATGCGTCCCCCTTTCCACCCTCTCTTTCTCTCCCTCCCTCCCTCCTCCACCTCCCTCTATCCTGCTTTTACATCTTGTCTTGTTTCATCTTTCATCTTCTTCCCGACAAAATATATTGTCTACTTAATGAGACATACATTCGTGCAACGTCGTGTAAGTCTCGCGTGATGAGCAAAGAAAAGCCTCTGATATTTGTTTACACAATACGATTCAGATTAGATAAAAGAGGCGCCCCAAGTCTCTTTCATGCGATCCGCGTGTAATCCCTCCACGTAATCGGAATCAATAATTAATACTCGATGTTATTTAAAAAGAAAAAAAAGATAAGATTAGAAACTTAAAAAATAAAATTAGAAAAAACAATGTAAAAAAAAAAGAAAAAAAATAGTAAACCGCAAAGCGGAACGCGCGCGGCGCCGCAAAGTGCAAAGATCCGAGGATAACTGCATCTGTCAGGAACTCTGCGGACTCCTGACAGGATCAGGACGGCGTTGAAGTGCGGCATCCGTTTCGGACGCGCGATCTCTCCCGGATCGGTGTGTGACAACAGTAGTAGACTTTTTACCTTTCATCTGCACAATCAAAACGAGACGTTTAATTTCAGTCTCGGAAATAAAAGTTGGCTCTCATCTCCGTCGCGAAACTTCTTGAACCGAAACTGAACAATTTTCGATTCAGAACAGAAGCTTTTTAAATAAATAAAAATACAAACGTTTATATTCTATCATTTCGATCGAAACTATAATTTGTTATGAATTTTATTTTTCTTGT
>QVNW01002245.1:0-18619 GCA_014825475.1 Pseudomyrmex flavicornis
AGCCGAGTAAATAAACAATATTGACGAAATATTTATATAACCCGTGTATAGATTTGTATATTCGGTTGTTAATTATATATACCTACAACGAAATAATCGTAGCAAAATTTGTGTTTCTTCCTTTACATGTTGAATAGAATATCTTTTCATCTTTTTAAACGGAAGATCGAAATCATCTTATGTATGTGTGTGTGTGTGTGTGTGCCATCCTTTACGGAAAATTGGAAACAGTACACTTTATTGGCAGAACAATATTGCAGGATCAATATACCGTAAGTATCATTCGCAATCTTCTTCCTCTTTCTCTCTCTCTCTCTCTCTCTCTCTTTCTTTGTTAAACAAGGAGAGTAAAATATCTTTCATGTTGAAAGAACGCGAGTGGAAGACGTAAAAGTTCGCCCGATATAGTATATTACGAAAATCGGACACGACGATATCGGTAAACACACAGCGAAATGAGATGATCGATGTAGCTATGTAATGGATAGCGTGTTCTGTCCCGATATGTACTTCCCATCCATTATTTTCTAACTAAACACACCTATCGCTACCAAAAGCAAAGTCGCTCTAATTCTATTAACCCTTAACCCCCTGCCAAGTACGCCGGGTATTGTAAACGTGAGTTCATATAGTTCCGACCTATATTCTATGAATAAGGACGACGACATTTATGGCGTTTGATCCACACCGGGACTTAGTACGTAGGATGCGGTAAGCGCTTTATAGCGACAAGTAAATCTTGCATGTACAAACGGGCTCGGGATGGTATAAGACATGACACTGGAAAAGCAGTGTTTTGGCTCACTTGGTGTCGAGCTTCGCGAAACTTTCTTAGTGGCTCGCCCGGGAGAAATACATGAATAAAGTTCTTCATTGCTTTTGAGAATTATTCATTCCGTTCGTATGTACGCATAATACAATTGCTGATAGTCTCATTACGGTAGCATTCTTGCTTACAAACTTGTGCGGCAACTTTCTTCCGCAAATATTAACACACACACAACGCATCACAGTTGCGGAATCTGTTATTTCCCCGCTCAAAACACAGACACAAAAATGTACCGCGCCGTAAGCAACTAATGAAACAATTATAACAATTATAAAAATAATCATCGGAACAAAGTTGTCAAGTGAGACGAAAAAGCAAACATTTGTCAAAATTCTGCTCAATATTTCTGTGATTGCGGCCGGAGAAGCGTAAACGTTTTATTTGTCTTAACGCACTCTGCCAAATCGATCCAAACTAACGATAGGACGCGAGTTTTCTCGTTTTGCGTTTTTTTTTCTTTTGACAATCGTTTTTGCCGAATAAATACGCCGCAATACGTTTTTTTTTTTTTTTTTTTTTTTTTCCCGAAACGAAAATCTTTTAGCCATAACTCGAGAATCGCAGGTGAATATCACAGCGATGGTGTGTTCGAGCGTTAAAAAAAAAAAAAAACGCCTCAGTAGTTATAGTCCTCCGGTACATTCGACGCGCAAACAATATCCGTGCGCGCGTTGATACGTATACTAACACGCAGAAACACGAGATTCTCGAGAATATAAATATCATGCTGCCGGCAGGAAAGCTCACACGTAACAAGCGCGAGAAGCGAGAAGCGCGACCGAGTCGGCGACACAATCTGACTTCGTCTCGTGTCGGCTGACACGTATACCGCACGATATCGAGATAAGACTCGGCACCTCTCGCGGCATTGCGTGACGAGATACCAGAGTAAAAACGTCGTTCATTTGTGTCACGGCGAAACGCGGCTGTAACTCGCGGGCGTATCCCCGTGGCTTTGGATAGCGAAAAGTGCACGGTGCGCAGCCGATTGCCGCAGGGGCCGACTGCGATTTGTTATGTGACGTTACCGCACCGCGAGTTGCCGTTCTGGCAACAGTTTCACGTATATATATACGCACAATGTTGCATTTTTACGAAGGTTGTTTTAAACGCAAAATATTTTACTGACAAATATATGCATATGTATTGTTAATTAAAATAATTATTTTGTCCGGACGACTGTGTTCTCTATGTAAAACTAGAAACAACAATGCGTTGTTGAAACTACTACGTGCGAGAGGTGCTAAATAGGTCGAAATAGCATGTAGAGAAGAAAAACGCTACCGCGCAGCGTCGTTTGATCTAACCCGCATGACAAAGGAAACCATTGCGCAAAAGATTCGCATGTTGCGTTTTAATTGCATTTGCATTTAAAAGTTCGTAAAAGTAGACTTGATTGTATTTTCATATTTTAACAGAAAACGACAAAAGAGATACTCGTGCGTATGAAAAACCGCAATAGCCTTTAGTGAAGTTATATTTGCTTTGCGTTTAGTAACTCTTTTAATCGCTCGTAACGCGAACAAACGACATCGTCGGCGTAAACTTTCGCGATACCAGAAACAAATTGACCTGGACGTCGTTTAAGCGTAATATCTGCTTATTAAAAAACATCTATTCATGAAAGTTGACATGCATATGCGATATCAATATATGACAAAGAGAAGACGTGTAACCCGAAGCGTTAAATTTAAATGTACAAAGCGTGTTCCACTTTTGTCACATTATTTTTTTCGATGAGTTTTGGCGACCTAGTTACAGGCCATTCAAGTTTATTCGAGTTTCACGCAGAGAGAGAGAGAGAGAAAATATTGGGCTTTGAATTTTCTCAAAAATTGTTTCTCTCGAAAAAAGATCTCGGAAAAATAACCAAACAATTGCTGTCTACTAATTTTGTCTATTCACGTTGTTATTATTACACAATTAGGTTTTCTCAAAAAATGTGTATCTCGATTTATTCGGTAATGCCATTTTATCTGACAATCAAGACAATAGATTGTGTTAGCGTAATAAAAGCGTAATAAAAGCATTCCATCGTAAACGAACCATTTGCGGTGATTTGAAAATGTTTATCGATTTTAAAGTTACGATACAAATTATTGTTTTTGTATTGTTTATCGTTGTTTTGTATATCGTTATTGAATGAAACATCTTTAAAAAAGAACCAAATACATATTTCTCTCTAAAAAAGGAAAAACAAATATCTTTGAATATAAGATATCGCAGAAAACAAATTGCTAACAAGAGATCGCACACGTTTTCCACACACAAAACATTTGTCATCAATGTACTAACTAAACCGAGCACATAAGCGCGAGCTGTTAGTACATCTATTATGCTATAGAAAACTGTAAAATTATTTATTTATAAAACATATAGGATGTCATTGATTATGCAACTGTTGGTGCAACTGTTCGTTCTTTGTACTGTAATCTTGCACACATAAAGACAGCAAATATATATCGATCGGGTAAATTATGAGACGCCATGAATCACGATTGCACGAGCTCCATTATCAGTCGAACCAGTGAAAGCCGCTGACGTATAGTCAGATCATGGAAGTCATCCCTGGGGTCGCGTCGTGTCACGCGCAATATGTCACTTCGCGTCGAACTACTTCGCTGTTATCTGCGAAGCGAACCCTTCGATCTCTGACCCGAGCGCGTTACCGCGGGGCGCGAATATTATCGGCGTGTCACGCGTATCTCGGACGTAACAGGCGAGACATTGCGACGGGTCGCGTCGGACGTCGAGCAACGTCGCGCTTGTCGGTTCCGCTGAGCTTTCACTTTCACCCGTGCCTACGGGGTGAAGCTATCGAGTCGGTTTTACGGTCTTCCGTACCACCTACCTGTAATGTAGTTTATCGTTCCCGCGAGAGATTCCGCGCTTTCCGGAGATCGTCCACCGTTCCGAAATCGCTCTTTTCGCAGTGCCGCGCAAGGAATGGCGCGCTATCATTGAGACAGAAAAGCTGTTTTAAAGACTGCAAATGCATCTCACCGACGTGTGCATCTCTTGCAAAAAGCTCTAAGACCATGAATATAAAATAAAAGAAAAAAAAATACAATTTAAGAGAGAAAAAAAGAGAAAAGAAAGCGACTTTTGTTTCTCTTACAAGTTATTTTTTTTTTTTTGTATGTATGTATTTAAATGTTTGCTCATACATATTCATATATACTCTTTCCTCTATTTTTTTTATGCAAAAAATTTATCTAAGAGCAACATTTTATTGTTCTTCTTCTTTTATTATATTACGGAGTTGCGTATAGTAGCGTATAATAGCTAAAGGATGTTAGTAGCTTGTTCAACGATGCGTAAAAGTTAAATATAACATGTACCGGAGAGACACACGCTTGTGCCGAGGGCTTCTTCGAGATATAAAACGCAATATCCACCATCCTCTACTGAGTAGCTTTACAGCAAAATGATACGATGGTAAATGATTGTTCAACGAGGAGCATAATGTGTTAATCTGTTGAGATTTATTAACGGGGAGAGGGGGAAGGGAATAGGACATACGTGTGAAAGGCAATAATACGTCGCTTCTCTGTCTCTGCCAAATGGTGCGGTACCGCGCATTTTCGGAGGAAATTATTTAGATTGGCGCCAAACACGGCCTGACACCAATTATCGCGTAGATCATTAACTTACGCATATTAATCTTTGTTACAGCCGTATATATCTCGTTGCCGCCGCTGCGCACTGAACATGCCATAATAAATTTATGAACTGACGAAGGGATTATAACGGGACGTTGCAGAGGAAGGGAGACAGTAAAAGCGAATTGCACAAATAATTACGGCTCATCCGGATTTCAATTATATTTCGTGTCGCTGAGTGCGGGATTATTTAATTTCGATCAAAGCCATATATCTCGTGGATGTGATATTGATTTGCGTATCGAAGAGCAAAACATTTTAGTTCGTTTAATAGAAAATAGTATAGTTAAATGTAACACATATATATATATATATATATTTTTACTGTAAATAATTTAGTGTTCTCAAATTAACAATAAATAATCGCGCGGAATCGCACGATAAAACGTAAGTAATGAAGCTTACTTGCGAAGTTCAAACTTGACCCAAATCCGCGCGAACATATTTGTCCAGGACGAGAAATATGTGACGCGATAGTACTTTATGGTGAAAGATGCTTCGTATTACTGCCAGGACAGTTTATATCCTGAAACTGCAGGAAATCTGTGAGAAAACGCGGACGACTTCGTCGAGTTTTAAAACGTCAGTAGAACGTTAAGACTGACGATAAGTTTCGAGAACACGTGCCGCAGTTGAAAAACTTTGTTTCTTACGTAGTCACTGTCCACCTTCATAGATATACAACACTGACAGACGAAATAAAGTTCTGTACGTTGACATGAGCGTGATATTTACGATTTTATTTTATTTTTTTTTTAAGAACCACAACTAGTTATTTTATTTTGACTTATCAAACCACGTTAACTGATACTTTTTTGTACAAGCTATCTTGTAAAAATTAGACACATAAATTTTTAATGTACGTTTATTTCTTTTTTTTTTTATTTTCATTGCACAGTTATTATATCTAGTTTGAACAAACAAACGTGCAAAACTTAATGGTTATGTTTAAAAAATATAATGTTTTAATTTTAAATAAGAAAATTAGTAAATCATAGTAAACAGATTTATTTATGACCTACATGAAAATAATTCAATGTGCATTATGTCTCTCTTGATATTAACTATATTACAGAAGAAAACAATTATAAAATATTGAACTTTGATTGTTAACAAACAATAATACTCATAGCAACGCAATTACATGGTTGACATAAATATTAACATAAATAAATGTAAATCTTACATCACAAACATGGTTAACCATAAATGTCGGATATCGAAGTCTATAATGATAAATGTATATCTGCACTCTCTCTCTCTCTCTCTCTCTTTCTCTCTCTCAAATACTATAAATTGTAGTACGCAGTACTTTTAAATTGTAATGTTTTTTCTGAAAATTTTATTCCAAAAAATTCATTCTTTTTCATAGAACAGTAAATAACTCCAATGGATTAAATTAATCCATCGATGAATTAAATTAATTTAAAACTCAATTGTTTCCGAATATATCTCGATGAAAATAATCGTTTTTTTTTTGTCTGGTTTAGTTGCAAAAAATATTAGTCTATATATAGGACAAACATACACATACATATGTATTAAATAGCTGTCAGAAACATGTAAAACGCGTGAAAGGTAATATACATACTCGTATTTCACATACATGTTCGAAATTATATTTCCAATATGTTCTGTGCATGTATGTTTCTCTCGTACGCGGATTCGTCAATATGCAATGTTCGTCGTCGTATCTGAATGTATGTGTGCGAAAACCTGGTTATACAATAGTAATTACCTTTCATGCAAACTGTGCGTTCCCATACAAAGGCTCACTCGTAATCAATAGTTTCGATTCGCAACAAGTAGATGTAAGCGAGATCCAAACGAACGAGAGCAGCGACAACTTTTGTTCCAATTCCCTCGAGAATCGTTACTATACGGCCAATCTACTTCCGTAACACTAATAGCTGTATACAAATCGATTGTGTTCCATTGTCGCATCTGTACGGCTACGCGCAGCTTTTTCATCTCACTTTGAATACGATGTCGTAATCAAAAACTGTGGGAAGCAAAAAGCTACGGTGCTCGTCTCTTCAAAGCTTCTGAGAAGACGAGCCTGACAATACTTTTGTGGTATAGAAAATTTCTGACAACAATTTTTTGGTTTCTTTGTTTTAATTAAAATACATTTGTTATTGTAAAAAATGTCCAAATTGTAAAATTACATAATATTTTTGAAATCAATTTTTTTTTAAGTGCTTTACTCTGTATTTTATATAAAATTAACAAACTGTGAATAAAATTTAACGACGTCTGTCATGAAAATACTCGGAATGGAAGTAAAAATAGAAATACAAAATTGCTCAATGTGCAAACTTTTTGTTGCATTCGACGCGGCTTTATTTTCGATCTTATCGTTTTTTTTTATATCTCGTTAAAGCTGCGATCGCCATTATTTACGAACAACATATATTGTTTATGATCGATCTCGATAATGCCATTTTCAAAACATTCCCCCGATTCCCCGGAGAAACATTTCACCGAGCAAGTAAAATACGCACCGCTTCCTCCGGACGAACTTTTTTTTTTATAGCTAACCGCTCACTATTACCGCAGTTCTGCTCGAACGATTGCCATCCGCGTCGACATTCGCCGGGCGTTAAGCCACGTGCGAAAATGGCTTTTCTTCTCGCTACTTTTCCCGGCTAGCTAATTAAATAAAAGGGTCGACAAGAGAAAGGAAGCCCTGCTCTTCTCGTCCTCTCACCGGTGACTGCGCACACGGAAAGAACTCGAATGAGGAAGTATCTTCGAGGGTAGATCTTCCGCTTCTTCTGTTCTTTCTTTCCTCTTTCTCTTAGAATCGTCTCACTATCTCTCACGTCTTCCATTATAATTTCATCACCTCGTCCGGTAAACTCGATTACTAGCTAGATTCTCGTCTCTAGTAGAAATCTTTCATTTTCCGCGATATTTCATCATCAATTCCGTCATTCTAATTTCGTTTATTTCTTTCTTGCATCGTATTGCAAAACACTCTTTAACAAATCTCTTCCGTAGAAAAATTCCTAAATAAAAAAGACTTCACGAAAAAGACATAGATAAGAAGAGGGAAGATCGAGAATCGTTCACTGTTCAACGGTGTCGGTGTGATATTGAGAAATAAAGTTCGCTCTTGAGGAAAATTTCTTTCTTTCAGAAACAACTCAGATTTACGTCTATATCGCCAGTTTAACCGCGAGTCCGTATTCCGGGTCGTCGAATTAGGATTCTCGAGAGAAATTAATCGGGCGCTTATTGGAGAATCCCGTGCAAAATACGGCTTGGAAATAACTCCTCGATCTCCCGCTCGAAGAATCCTCACTACTATTTTTTTGTTTTTTTTCTTCTAAACGTCGATTGTGCGCGGAAGATTTCTGGATTGCTGCGAGGCAAGTTGAAGGAAACGGTGTATGAACACCACAGCGCGTTTAATATTCATGATATCCTCGCTTAGTAAAGTGGGCTTACTTAGAAGTAATATAAATGATAATTTGCGCCATTGTTCTTGCTTCACGGTTGAACCGACTTGCAGCATTAACAATTATCAGCGTCGAACGAGGAGTTTGCGAAGTTGCGTTCGATCCTGAGCAATGGTTGCGCGCGCTCTCTGAGAAGAACATAATTCCTCTATGAAAATTCATGTAAGTGTCTCTGCTCGGCGACAAATAATATTCAAGAAAAGTATCTGTTCCATGAGAACGTGCTGAGTAATTTTCTACTCTGTAAGCTTAAATCTGAATTTGCGGAGGAACTCCTTATCAAAGCATTCCCGTTTGATTTTACGAGAAACATTTCATAATTGCGCGAGTTGCACGGTAAATATAAAATCATTAATGAGAAAAGTTGTATTATACACGTATTGTATTATTCATTATTTCTTAATCTTATTATTTCTACATCTTTTAAAATTGATTAGGTACTTTTGTATGAGAAGAACTGTTTTCTGCGATTTTTTGTTTTTTATTTTGCCGCAAGTCAGAGTAATACTAAAGAAAATCGTAAAATCTCTTCATGCCGTGAAGACGGCATTTGTTACCTTAACCAAAAACAAATCTTTCGCAGCGTTAAAGTTGCAAATACACGTTTAGCTCCGAGCATCGATTAGCCGGAACGTATGTGTTCAGTTCGCAAACGTGTATCTGCACGCTCGTAAATCCCAAGTAGCTCAATACGAAGTCGAGTCGACATGGTGGCTTCTGATTCTCGGTTCGATCGAGATCCCAAAGTATTAATTACATCCCTTTCGAAGGGCGACTGAGAAGCGTAATCGCAGTATTAACAATGTAATCCTCGCGCGTCGGCTTTTCCTCGCGCCAACTTTTCCCACGCGCTGCCGCGATCTACGACTTCTTTGCAAAACAGTTCCCCGTTCTCATATAATTCCTTCCAAGTTTGGGCGAAGTTAATCCCATCGGATCATATCGCATTACTTCGTAAGCTTAAGGGAGTGGTCTGGTGGGCCTGGTGTTAGTGGTACTAGCGCGTATAGACGCAGGAAATCGCTTCAGAACGAAGGCGGCGAAGCGAAAGGGGAACGTGGATCGGTTGAGGGGTAGGTGCGGCGATGGTGAATTCCAGAAGATCCTCGAGGATTACGTACGTGATTGTACGACAGTGATGTCACCGTGGGCATTGTTCCTACCGTAATATACGAGCAGGCATAATCCTCAAATTACGTTCCCGTAACGCGACGCTTCCGTCCATCCGTTTGCACCCGTCCGACGCTCACGTACGCACGATAATAGTTTCCTGCATAATAGTTTACTAATGACGCCTTCATTATCATACGGGCCATCGTACGCGCAGACACACGTACAGATTAACGCGCGTCCGAGGCTCCGCCGCGCGTCGCGCCGGGATGAACGCACATCGCGATTCTCCGTTCCGCGCGCGGATTCGCCGTCGGCGTCACCGGCACTGCAGGCAGTTTCGGATCGTCTCGCACGGACGCGCGTGAATCCGCGGAAATCCGCCTGGATGATTATGGCGAGCGCGCTGTCCGCCGAGTGTCTTAGTTTCTGATTTGCAATACGGCTTAGTGACCAGACTCGCTCCATTTTCGGCATATAGCTTCGCTTAATCCTTTGAACACTTCACTTAACTTCGACAATCCGAGCTTCCGTCCCGTCGCACTTATAAGCGAGAACTATTTAGACCTTTATACGACATGTACACACATATGTTTCCCATACGCATATAATCGCATTAAAAAAAGAAAATATATCAATAAAATACTACGCCAAGAAAATAAAATTTTGTGCGGAATTTATAATATTTTTTGTATATAATATTTTGATACATATACAATTTTCATATTATTTTATTAGTTTATAAATTACTTCCTTAAATAAATTATAAATTAATTATAAATTTGTAAATTTACTATTTCAAATAAAGTAATTATAAATTTATTATTTTATATATTAGTTTATAAATTGTATTTACATATTAGTTTATAAGTTTTTTATTCACGTAGAAACTGTTTAGGTAGTGAACGATTTTGACATCGAACTCGTCAACTATGATGTTAATAGGCGCGATAAAATGGGCCATTCGCGATTTTACCAGTCGATGTCCATCGATAGCGCGTTATCCGGACAGCCGGTTGATGCGCAGAAGCACACTTTGATAAACGCCGCATCAAAGCGTTACGTCAAGAGTAAATCGACATTTTCATCGGGCGCGCCACGAACGTCAAGCTTTTAAAGCGTAAAAATTGCGGATATACATATGCGCCCATAAAAAGTACATATAAAAAAAAAAATCAATATACGCACGTGTGATCGCATGTAAAATTGTGTAAGAGGAAAATTCGCGCAGCAGCTTCGCTCCTGTCTCGTTTCACTTCCGAGTCCGAGAGCTGAATAAAGCGACGCTCACTGATAATGAGACGCGCGCGATTGTGAGATATTGTTGGACTAACGCTTTCTGATGCGCACATATTTCACGTTCGTCGACATAATTACGATCGACTTAACCGATATATCTAACGTCACTTTCCCGAATAGCGTAATCCGATACGTACATTCCCGACCTATCACGCCTGGTATTAGTTTTCGCGCGGAAATATATCGACGGATCGACGCGGTGTAAGAGGAACATCTCGAGAGCCAACCAAGAAAACCAGACCAATGTTATCAAGTAACACTTTCGCGAGAAACTTTAAAGTTAATAGTAATTTCATTCTGTTTTACCTGAAAATCAAATTTATCGCTACAGTATAAACGCTTGCTCAAGATATATTACTAATATAAATTTATGACAAAACCCCTAAATTACATGAATTTGCTGATGATATAATGTTTAGAAGAAAGTGGCTTAAAAATTCGAGTTATAATGCATATCTGTCAAATACGAATAATAATTAGCTGTTGAAACCGTTTGAAATAACTTACAATGTCTTAGTTGTACAATTGCTCTTTGAGGAAAGCAAAGAGGAAACGCTCAACGGATACGGCAACACATGCAAACGGTTGGAGTATTCTAGCGTAAGTAAGACATAACTAACTTCGAAACTACGCAACTAGCAGTCGTAATCCTCTCATATCCTTGATTTCCGCGGTCCGGGTTCCTGCACCTACGCGCGCTACTGCTTTCACAGTTATCCTGCAGGTATATACGTAATACTTTCGTTAAAATCGCCCTGCACTTTGCATATCGACTCGTCTAGCTTATCGTTCGTGCACTCGTTTTAATTACAAATTTTTATCAGCTATCAATTTTTATTCACAAATATTTATGTATAATTTTAGAAACTGATAAAAATCAAAATGACCGTACTTTAATCATTTAATATTATGCGACTTTCTCATTGAAGTAGCATATGTCACATGCAACGTACTACTTTGAATGAATTGAAGTAATACTTTGACGAATTGAAGTCGTCATATCGACTAACACAAGATCACAGATTTTAAATTTATTTTATTACAGATTCTTTTTGTTCGTGAAAACCTAACGTTTGCAGATACTTTGTGTATACTTATTTTCTTTTTTACTACTTTATTTTAGTTTTATTAAAAATCATTTGTTAATGAGAGAGAGAAAAATAATTAATAACAGTAAATATAAAATAAGAATGTACAAAGATTAGAAGAAATCTAGAATTTTTCGTTTAATCTTTGTACATATATGTATTAGGAATGTGCAAAAGTTTTCGGAGATTTTTTTACTAAAAATATTATTACAGTTCTGAATGTGCACTTTATCAATCTCTAGTTTTAAAGATACTTGATCAAGCTAAAGATTATGGTAATCTACAAAGCACGTACAATATACAAATGAGTGAAATAGAAAAGCAAGGTCACTAATAACACAATCAAAGGCTATATAGCGCTATCGATATGCAATGTCAAGAGAACATTTTTGCATACTCCTAATATCATAATTCATCTGTGACGGGCTTATCCATGATTGCAAATTTCTATCTTAACAACTAAAATATGAGAAAATGAATAGTAAGCAAAAGATATATATCTTATGTTGGTATCAACAGTTTTAGAAACCAACAACTGTAGATATATAAATTTCCGTTATTATCAACGCTTGATAATATCAAGAGAAGAAATATTTAAGGCTTTTTTACATTAACAACGTGTGCATTGTAGCAATATGTAATTCTTCTGCTATGTTTTTTTAATGTGCGTGTCCACATCGTCAGGTGATCGATGTACGCATACGCATAAAGAAGAATTACTGGAATTCCATCTAGATGTTATATATCTTAATTTGATTTTTTTTTGTTTTTTTCTTTTCCACGTGCTTTTATTATTTTTCTTTTATTATTTTTACTCATAAAAAATTTTAACTTCTGTATAGTAGAAAGTAAATGACTATTGTTATAAATTAATATCCTTGTAAAAAATGTCAAGTAAATGACTTGTTATAAATCAATATTCTTGTAATAACATGTCTTTCTCTTTTCAAACTTTGTTCTTCATAAATTTAGCTTTTGTGTCAAGACAGCTATTACCTGAACAGTTCTCTATCGTTTTCTAGTCCTATAATAATAGGTCTTAGAAAGAATAGGTCTCTTTTCTATTTTCTCTTTAAAATTTAATCATATGTTTGAAATAACTCAGATTTTATATACCGTGAGTTGAAGAAATTTTCGGACGTAGCGCTGCAAATCGTTTTCTTTCTTTTAGAAAGCTGCTGCTCGAGCAGACTGTATCTTCTGTTTCTCGTGAGTCGTTCTACGGAGAGCACGCACGACGTGCGTCAATTGATCGAAGTATAAAGGTCGAGTGTATTATCATCTTACCGCTCATTAAAAAGATTTATTCATATTAAATAAACGTGAGTGTATTAGTGAAGAAGATATTATTTGTAAGAATTTTCAAGAAAAGAGTGTGTTGAGACATATTGAATTTTCTGCTGATATAGTGACTAGTAAGTGATATTTATACCACACACAAGTATAAACGCTGCTCGCTGCTTGTTATCTTGAATAACAACGTTTAAACTCAAACAATTAATATTTACAAAATTTTCGTAATATATTATGTTAAAATAAAAGAGCATTTCTATAAAAATTTATTTTCACACAATCAAAATAATAAAATGTATTAGGAATTCGCTAGAAACTTTTTTTTTTAAATATTTTGTATCAGAAAATGTAAATTGTATAATTATAATTGTAATTTTGTATTTTTTTCTCATTTCTAATCTTATTGTCTAAAAGGATTTGAGCTTTAAATGTTATAAGTTTTAAATTATATAAAAAATTTACTTATGAGATATTTGGAATGTAAAACATGTCTTTTTGTCTCATAGGAGTTTTATAGATCTTTATTATCTTTTAGTTATTAGGCAACATGATAGTCAGCGATAAACCTATCTGAGCCAAGTTAAATATAACAAAATCATTTTAAAATATAACAAATATAACGAAATTTTCGTCAACAAACTGCAGCCGTATGTATAATATCATTGTCTTAATTATATACTTACAACATTTTGCCTGAGGAAACAGCACGTGAAAGTCACAAAACGCACATGTTTACATTTAATTCAACACAGCACAACATTCGACGAAACGTTTCAATTCTCTAGCTCAACTAATTAATAAAGTATTACGACTTTAGTTTACAATCATAACAACGCAATTTTTTAGCAATATTGTTTTTATAAGAAACTGCTTTTGTAGCAGTATTGTTGTATATTTAAATATATTGAAAAATCAAGTTTTAAAACGTGATAATATTTACTGTGTTCACAAATATCCCAACAACATTCATTGTCTGCTCATGAAATTATTAAATTTATCATAAAAGAACACAAAATGCATGCCATACGCATGCCGTTTTCGGTAAAAGAATTGTGGTGTTACGCAAAGCGAATAAGAAAAACCGATCTTCGCATTTTCTGTCACGAGCACATGTGTTGTTTACAGTTGATTTACAACTAAGTTTCTGACGAAACTAAAAGCGTTCTAATAGAAATCAAGTAAAAAATAACTGAATATTTTAAAATTTAGATAAAAGAACACTCTTGCAGAACATTAATGTCTTATGATTGTTAATTGGCGCAAAAATATAATTGTTTAAAGCAAAAACAGAGTTTTTCTGTGAATCGAGTGCATGCTCCGCTTTACGTAGACATCTGTTTGCTAATTGCATATAGTTGACTTTAAGTTAACGAAAAGTATGTCTTAAGAATGTCAAAGATGTCGGGCAATTGTTGACAACAGTGGCGACTAGACACATTATTTTAATATGAAGGAATTTTAATTTTAATCGCGTAGAATAAATTGTATATATTTTTCACTTCTAAACAATACATTTTTTTATATAACAATACATTTATATATTTTTTTATAAAAATATATTTATATAATAAATGTTTCTAGAAATTAAACTGGTCATGTTCTTCTTTGACAGACACAGTAGAATAAAAAAAAGAATTTAAAAAATTATTTTTCTCCGATATTTTATCGACATGCTATCAGGTACATGTCAATGTCACTGACTTGCCTCGATACAACCAAATCAGTTTATAGATACATCATATAGCAGTTCTTGAAAAAATGACTCATAATCGCTACCAATTACAAAACATGAGTATCTCTTTGATAATTTATTGCGCAACAGTCTTGAGACAATCAATAATTTCTCTAAAGTTGAAATTCATCATTCTATTATATTTTCGTCTTTTTCAAAAAATTATAATCCCGTCAGTTTTAATCTGTGTTGCACATTTTATTTTATATATTATCTAAAATATATAATATGTTGCTTTTTACTATCTTTTACTTTATTGTCAAATAAAGAATATCTTTTTTTTTGTGCAGCATATATCTCAACAACGACAATATGGATGCCATGAAAAAAAGTTGGTTTAGTGAGATCAACGATCTCTGGCCTGGCGTTGCACTTTCCCTCGAGATAAATGAAGTATTACATTCCGAACGCTCTAAATACCAAGAAATTTTAGTAGTAAAAACGTAAGTATGTTTTCATAACATAGCTTAAAATCTTTAATTTTGTAATATATTAAAATAATGTCTCGATTATACTCTTGTAAATAAACATTATTCATATCGACGAAACAATCTTGCATTTGCAGAAAATCACATGGCACGGCTTTAATGCTAGATAACGTAATTCAATGCACAGAAAAAGACGAGTTCTCTTATCACGAA
Organism: Pseudomyrmex flavicornis; assembly: GCA_014825475.1. NCBI lineage: Eukaryota > Metazoa > Arthropoda > Insecta > Hymenoptera > Formicidae > Pseudomyrmex > Pseudomyrmex flavicornis. The sequence goes on from QVNW01002245.1 coordinate 15,119, forward strand.
ATGATAGCGTACCTGCCGCTCTGCAGCCATCCAAAACCCGAAAATGTATGTATCGCAATTTATTTTTCCATGCTAATAAACAAGCAGTTTTAAAAACTCAAGTTTAATTTACTGCATAATTTTTATTAGGTTTTAATAGTGGGAGGAGGCGACGGCGGAGCTGCCCGAGAAGCTGCGAAACATCCGGAAGTGAAACGCATCACGCTAGTAGATATTGACGATAGAGTTATCGAAGTGTGCAAACAATATTTGCCTAATCTAAGCCTAGGTTTGAATAATCCTAAAGTAAATGTTTCTCCCGGTGACGGTTTCGAGTTTCTGCAGCATCACCAAGGAGAATACGATGTTATTATCACGGACAGTAGCGATCCCGTAGGCGAGTAATTAACATTCTATTTGTGAATATTAATTTCAGTATTCTCATAAAATAAATTTTGTACAATTATATGAGCTGTCTTTCTTTGTTCTTGTAATAATAATTAGTGCTAATTATCTTAATACTTATTATTTAGGTCCCGCTGAGAATCTCTTCAAACAACAGTATTATCAATTATTAAAGAACGCGCTGAAACCTGGCGGAATTATTGCCAGTCAAGGTGGCACAGCATGGGAGAGCATAGATCAAGTTCGGAATACTTTACAATATTGTAAGGCTGTGTTTCCCGTTGCTATCTATGCGGTAACATCCGTACCGACGTACCCGACGGGACAAATCGGTTTCATTCTAGGAAGCAAAGATAGCGTTAGTATAAAAATTTATTTGTAACAAATTGTTTAGTAAAAAAAGACCGCGTAAAAAGCAAACATCTAATTTGACAAATCATACAGTTTCAAATTTTATTTCTTTTCTAAAACAAACTTCATAACAATTGCTTATTTCTTTCAGCAAACGAATTTCAGAGAACCACTGAAAGTATTTAACGAAGAAGATCTCGATCGCATGGGAATGCGTTATTACAATGACAAAATACATAGGGCTGCTTTTGTATTACCTAGATTTATAGAAAAAAGTTTACATACACAAAATTAGCCAAATATTTTTACTTATATATTTTTTATTGTTTTAATTATTATTCTGATTAGTAGCACTGATAAAAATAATGCGTGCGAATATGTAATCTCATATAATCCATAGACACATGTCCATTAGACGTCTAATGATCTAACATCTAATGAACATTCATAATTCTAGATAGAAGCCTGAGAGCGGCTATCGCATTGTAGTTTCTTACGACACTTTCAGTTGATAATTTCAGCGTCATAACAAAAGTGGATGTAGGAAATTCATGGAGCGATATTCTCTTTCAGGCATAGACGGTACAGAAATGTAAGGTTTGCATTTATGCTACATCGACTTTACTGTCGATAAGTAATCTCGAATCGGTACGAATCTGCTCACACAATTACAAACTGCATGAAAAGCAGTTGAAACATTTTTTCTTTAACTTTGAAACTGCGTAAAATATGGAAATTATGTGTTCGTTCTTTTACAATTAACAAAATCAAAAATTTTTACGCGCAGTTTGCACTGATTTCCTCACTACTAACTTTAAAATATAGCGCTGAGCGCTGATCTTCTGTTACAACACCACTCTGTAACAAAAATAAAATGTTATTATTATTGTTAGATGTAAGACAAAACCTATTTGTAAATCTTTTTTGTAAACAACAAGTGTAACAGTTTTTTTTTCAATATTGAAATACATGATTAATAGACGAATAAGAATTTTATAATTTTCTATAAAAATTAATTTATTAATTTTAAGTACTGCATAAATATCTGCAAGACATAGGTATCTTCTTATCAGCTTTTCTAGTGTCATAAATATCTTCATGGAAAATTCGTATCTGAAACAACAGATAAAAAAGATACCTAGAGAAATAAACTTACATATTTATTATAAATGTTTGAATGTTTATTAACCTGTAAAATGACGAAATGCATGTCGTTTTAAACTTGTGTGAATATTGATTTATGATGTTCTAATCTAATTTCTATTAACGATCGGTTTATTTTCGTTAATAATATATTGTGTTATTACGTTTGTTTATCTTTATGTTGTACTGTATACTGTTGTATTAAATCACGAATATATAGTTCCTTAAATTTACGTAATAAAAAAAATGAGCCGAATATAAAGAGAGTTAATAAATTAACTATTGATATTCTCTATTTTCAGATTATAGTATATAATGTTAAATAAATATAATCTTGCTTATAAAATTACATAATCTCTTCATTTTGCTCAAAAGAGAAAATGTAATTCTCTATATTTTTTTGTAGAAGCGCAAAACATAATAGTTACACCATAGTAATTTCAAAATATTTGATACATATATTTGACAAGTAACCTAGCAAAATAAAATGATAATCTAAGGAGATGTACTTACTTAAGATTACACTTCATCGTGTGTCGTAATTGCTCGTAAGTCAAAAGCTGCTTCCATAGCTCACTAAAAACCCATGTTTTACAACATTCACTTATTTGCGCGCGAGACACATAATAATAATCGCAAACTATACAAACCAAAACTTCAAAAAAAGTTTTTTACAAGTCGCGCGTCCTATCATTTTATTTGTTGCGCGCGTTTTTTGTAAGAGCGAACAAGAGCAAAAATTTTCATCATGTACTTGCCGATTACGATTACTAGCGAATGTAATATTAATTACATATTGCTATCTACACTCAACTTTATACCACACTCTACTTTATACCACACATGTATGTAAAATTGATATTCGCGAGCAAGACAAAAATAATCGAGAACAAATCGAACGTAGTTACAGCTTCGCATCGCGCATTTGCCATTACTGTCAGCAGAGAGAAGCCTGAGAGCGGCCACGGCAATGTCCACAAGTGGTGCACATTGACAACTAAGAACCCATGTACACGAGAGACTTGTCGATGCGTACGATGTAAAATGCACAAGATTCTATACCGTGCTATGCCCACAAGTTGCCACGCTATTATGTGCTATGTGCACGAGCAAACAACTTAAAAAAAAATAGAAAAATTATTTTTTTTGGCAACATGGTACTTTACAATTGCTTGTACAAAAAAATTACACATGTAAATACGTGTGCTATATTTTTTAACCACACTAGAAGCAGTACATATTACTGCAACAGACAGTTCGCAGTTTGTGCAAAGTGGGACGAAAAAATATACACATACATTCTACATATTCTCTACAAATAAATATCTACTTGTGTACAAGATGGTCGTAATCTTAAATACCATTTCGTACATATTAACAGTATTTGACAGACTGTCTGCTACTTTTCATCACAATTCAGCAAAAAACACACATCATTTTTAACATTTATGTAATTATGTGCATGCACATCACAGTAGAAATAAAAAAAAAATGACATAATCGCGATTATGACCACATGGTTTGATGTGTCTTAACGAGCTCTAGGAGCAACAAATAGTTTTATTTTGATATTCGGCCTGGAAGGCACTGATTTTTGCATTTAAATGCGTTTTTCACTCAGCA
>QVNW01002246.1:0-13218 GCA_014825475.1 Pseudomyrmex flavicornis
TCTCTCTCTCTCTCTCTCTCTCGCGAGCGTGTAATTATTATAGTACGTGAAAACGACCCTTTATTTAATCTGCATGTTTAAACTACCCGAGAGTTACGGGGGGGGGGAGGCGCGGGCGCACGTACGTCGAGTAATGCGAACGACGTAGGCGACAGCGATCGTTACGCAAATTTATAGACGCGTCCGTACACAGCCGTTGAAATTTAACGGTTTAGGATTTAGCTTCTGGACGAGCGAGAGAAGCACTCCCGCAATGATTCATGTCCCACTTGCATCACTTGCGTCGTATGTCCTCCCGACGGCGGCCGCCCCGGTGGATGCGCGCAACGTGTCCATTCTTAGGTGCGTCTCGTGAAACTCGTGAACGTAAATTGGAGAGCGAACGAAGACCGCGCACGTGTACGTATATACGAGCCCAGAAGGGCTGCTGACTTCCGTTCTGTCGTTTACGAGCCAATAAAGCAAACCCGCGTTGACCGAGGAGGTCTATCGTCTCTCTCTCTCGTTTCTTCCCCCCGCGTTCGGGAACACGTTCGCGATTGCGTTAAAAGTCGTTGCGTTGGGTTGTGCTTGCCGCCACGCATAAAATACTCGACGTCTCGCAGCAGCAGCACTTTTCGCGATTCCTGTCCGTTCTTCTTCTTCTTCTTCTTCTCCGAGAAGAAGTGTTTCAATATTCTTTGCGGTATAAATGTGACGTTAACGCGATAAAAGTTCCATTTTATCGGGAATCAATTCTGTTCGCGACAGCATTATTGTGACATATTTCTCGTCGTGTCTCACAACGGAAACTAAACAAACCTCGAAAACGTTTTTATATTGCCAATATTATATCTCTCGTGCGGTCCTCTCTCGTCCCGATACTAATAATTATTGGATTTCTATACTGCGCATTTTCGCATGACAGTTTATAGAGTATAATATTTTAATACTTTGTATATGTATTATTTTTTTTTTTTTTTATACATGTATTATTTTTATTATGTTTTATATACAAATGTTACACCTTATATAACATATAAAATAAATATAATGTGAAGCAAGTCTCTTACATTCACACAAAATCTATGAAATGTTAGAAGTCCGATAGCGAGTGTTAAAGAATGAATCTCGAATGTACGGAGATCGACATACATTCACGTTATTCGAAAAAATAATTAATGAAAAAAAAAAAAAAAACATATATCCAGATTGACGCGAACTTTATAAGCTACGATCCATCTGTGAGCAATAATAAATGAAAATAATTCCAATTACGTTGGGACATACGTTTCGATCATCTTCAGTCAATTTGTATAAATAAATAAACGATATATTTCTTTATGAAAAAAAATCAATACCTGTTTAGCGGATCATAGTTTAATAAGATTTACCTCAATCTGGATTTCTTTCCACGAGGAATTTTATTAAATAATATAAAATAAATATATTAAATAAAATATATTTATTTATATATTAAATAAATATGTTTACACATAGTAATATAATACTATAATTGTGTTTACAAATAAATAAAATATAATTTATGTGTCAAACGTGCGAATGTAAATCGAACTCTATGCTTTGAGGCTTTTTTTGACACTTTGGTATATTAGACTTCTAAGATTCGGATTCTGAACGTGAGGCTGTGCACATGAAAAAACATTTTTGCTGGAGCAGCAAGAAGATTCGTGTTGCATGATTAGAAAAGCAGAAAAGTTTTCTATTTGTTTTTTTTTTTTGTTTTTTTTTTTATCAACAAAACATTTTCTTAACGAAATAAAAATCCGATAGACTTGGCGAAATTTGCTGACCGTATGACAGCAAAATTGTTTCTTTTTTTTTTTTTTTTTAGTGCGATACTAGAGCTCGAAGCAGCGCTCTCCGTGTCTTATAGAGGTGTAATTTTTGGCGCGCACATGCGCGCCACTGAGATTTTTCTAAAAACGACGGGGAACACATTGACGGTGCATCACCGTATAAACTTTTACGCGCTTCTTGCGCGCGCGCATAAAACGTATATGTGCGGTAGCGACCTATTTTAGGCAATGGCGCCGAACGTATAAGACGGAGGGTAATTCACGCGGGTGCGCTTCCGCCGCGGAAAATAGGAGAGAGGAAAATGTCGAGAGTGAAAAGAGAGAGAGAGAGAGAAAAAAAGGGGAGACAGGAGAGAAAGCCACCGTTCCGCAATTAGCGACAGAGAATCAAAAGAAGCGAGCTTATTTAAAAATAATTCGCGAAGTTTCTTACCCAAACTCTCTCTCGACGGGGGTTAATACAGAAAATCTTTTTAATATCATAATAATTTCGCGCTTAGCTTTTATTTCGCTACGCACGTTGGAAGAGAACGCTACTTATTTTTTTTTTTTTTCCGGTAGTTTGCGTGCGAAAGAAAATGCAAGGCGCTCTCACTCTCTCGCTCTTTTCCTCTCTATATAAAATGCATTAATTATGAGCGTGAATTTTTGACGAGCGAAAATACGAGCGAGAAACCGCATCGCGAGCGGACCGACGCCCCCCGACGTGCGCGAGTCCTTTGTCTTGCTTCTGTTGTTCCGTACGGTGACTTGTCGAGGGAAATGGTGGCCGGGTCGTCGGTGCGGTCGCGGGGCGATATTTGTCAGTGCGTTCTTACACACAGTCCCCCGGTGTAACTTTCTGGCGTTGTTGGTTGGTTGGACCGCGCGTTGGTGCCGTCGACAGGAATTAATCTGACGTGGTTGGTGTCGTCGTCTGGTTTCGGAATGCGTTTCACGTAGCCTCGACTTTACCGTCACCGTCGCTCGCGTCGCGCAAGAACGCGGGGTACGTATTACGCGAATAGACAGCGAAAGAGAAGTACGGACAAAGAGAGGAAGGCCGGAAGGAGGAGGAGGAGGAGGAGGGAACGACGATGGAGGAGATGGGCGCGAGAGAGGAGGTTTAACCATCGTCCCGTAATATTCTGTTGCTCCAGCGGCAGCGGCGGCACCGGTAGATGAGAAAGGGCGGGTGTTAGTGCTGACAAAAAATGGAAACTATTTGATCGTGAACCGCCTGTGAGCTCTCTCTCTCTCTTTCTCTTCTCCTTCTCTCGCTCCCTCTTTCCGTCTTTCTATCTCTCTTAGCGTTTACGCTCTCCTCTCGCCTCCCCTCCGACGTGGCAGACTCACCTGGCTGCGATCGTGATACACACAGGACAGGTCGATCGGCCGCTGGTGGCGGATGGAGAACAGGAGGAAAAGCGTAGGTGTGCGGTATCGAGAGAGCGTGACAAGGTGGCTGGTCGGGGGGAGGGGGAAGGGGGGAGGGCTGGGCTACTCTGCCGACAGCCGAGCGAGCGACTGTGCACACGCCTAAAAGGGTTTTCGTTAGATTTCATTTCACACCCAATTACCTGGTACACACACACACACACACACGGGGGAAGGGAACGGGAGAAAAGCGCCGGCCGTGAGAAGAGAGAGGAGGGGCAGGGGGAGAGGATTGGAAAAACGAAGAGAGACCGAGAGATAGCGCGAGAGAGAAAGAGGGACGAGAGCGCAACGAGAGAACGCGCGCGCGGTGTAAAAATACACAAAATGTTGGCAGAGCCGGCGCTATTCTCTGTGTCCGGCGTGTGTGCACGACCACAGGTTTGACGTATGCCGGCGTATAATACGGCGGACACACGACAACGACGGGGGGGGGAGGGAGCGGGGGCCGAGTGATAAAGTTAAATTTCCGCTGGTTTCTTTTGCGGCGGTTTGCCGCCGCTATTACACAGTGATATTAGATGTACATAAAACGTTCAACCCGCGACAACTTCTTTTGTGGCGCGCGCGCGCGACATACTACTTGTTGAAAACTAAAATGCCCCGGTGATTTTATGAAAGTGACCCCCGCGCGCGCGTCACGAGTGCAAGGGAATTGAATTAATTCCGCGCGCTTTGTTTTAAGCGTCGTTTTGCTTTTATGCGCGCACACACAAAGAAGATTCTTGTTTTTTGCGCCAAAAATTATGTCGTAATGCGAAATATAAATTACAACATTACGGTGTGAAATTGAGTATTTTACTTGTTTCGTCGAAAAAGACGGGTCATTTTTTTAACACACCTCGCGCCAAAAAACTTACATTATGGACAGCAGGTTGCGAAGAAGTTGCGAAAAGAGACGGCGATGGAATCTTCGCAATTCTTGAGGGAAGATCGCAGTTTTGTGCAATTTTGTTAGCGGAGTAAATTTCTATCTTTATATCGAATATCAAACACACGTTCTGAGAAATAAATCTCACAAAATGAGCCATTTTGGCCGGCTCCTCTGAGATTCGGACTTGTAATTGTACGCGCGCGCTGCAATATCTCGGATTACGTCTGCTAAACCGTCTCCCGTTTCCGCGTCTTAATTTATGGGAAGTGGTTTCGACTCGGGGAGGGCCGATCGAATATCGCGCGATACATCGGTAACGTTTACGTCGTCATTAGCGCTTAGTAGTACGCCGCGAGTAAGTATTCGAGGAATCCGGCGCATCCGAAGAGAGAGAGAGAGAGTGCGATCGCGAGCGATTTTATCGTCGTCGTCGTCGTCGGCGGCGGCGGCGGCGGCGAAGAGGCAAAGCATTGCTCGAGAGATAGTGTCGCGAAGAGATCGGCATCGCCCGAGATGAAACGCGAAGGAAACGGCGCGACACGGCGTCGTCGTCGCGCGACCCGACGGAGCGAGAATCGATTAACTGTAACTAATTGAATGCTAATTAATATTATGCCGTGAGCGCGGCAACCCAATTTGCGGTAATTACTTAATCAACGGGGGAGAGAAGTCCGCGCGCGAGATCGGGGGGCGTCAGACTCGGGAAACCTGTTTTTCGCGCGCGGTGTCTCTTTCTCTCGCGCTCGTTCCCGAGAAATTTGTCAAGTTCGCGCGAGACAGCGGCGATAAACTCGGAAGTAATGTTGCCCCATGAGCTAATGAACCGGTTGATCTTATTAGCGACGCCGCGCCTGCTATGTAGCGCAACACAGAGGGAACGCTCGTCGTCGATTGTCGGTCGTTTTGCGATTCGACGGCGTTACGCGACCTGTCGATGTTGCAAAGTCGCGAATTTACGAACGCTCGTGTCGCGCGCGCTTTTGCAAGTCGAGAGATCGGTGAGATCTCTCACACCACCGGAAGATTTTGCACCCCGCGATGTCGCAAGTATTTTCCGCGTATTCTGTAATCCGCAACAACGAACGGCACGGAATTTCTATAACCAATCGTGTATGTACGTAATAATTGCAAATTAAAAAGCGATTGATTCCGCTCTCGCATCTATAGAACCGCAATTCAAGTCGATTTCGCACAGACAATTAACGAGCGCTCGACGGTTGTTTAAACTCGAATCGCACTTAATGCTTACTTGACCTAGGCGAGATTCCTCCCGATTCCGAGTTTAATACACGAAGCCCTCCCCCCCCGTCGCTTAAAGGAAACTTCGACGCATCCGCGGGAGTGCAGCCCGCGAGAGGCAGAACTCGCAAATGAAAAGCACGACGGCTAATCGGATTGCATTGCTCGCTCGATCAATTTTGTGCCGGGGAAATCCCCGTTGGTTTCGAGCACCAACTTGTACTTGGGGTTTTGCGTTCTTGGAATAACTACAGTGATTTTTTTTATTTTTTATCGCGAACAAATATACGCGCGCGTATTACACACCGAATTAGAAATGTGACAGACCAATCGTGTGAACGATTGGTTTTTGGGACTTTGAAAAATTGCGCGTTTCTAATATCAATTTTTTTTTTTTTTTTTTGCAAAAATGTAATATTGCACATATGTTACAAGTCACGTGTTGCCGGATTGGAAATGTGACTAACGTCGTGAACGATCGTTTCCGTATTGCGTTCGAATTGAAAAACCAAGTTTCTGACATTAATTAATTAATCAATTACTCAATTAATATCGCAGATATATTATTGAACATATATATATTATATATATTGCACACTGATTGAAAATATGACAAGCGATATTTCTTATTGGGAATTTGACAATTCGAATTTCTAATATTAATTTTTTATCGCAAATATTTAATATTGCATATATCTTACAAATATATATATATATATATATATTGCATGTCGAATTGAAAACATGACAAACATCTTTGTGATTGTTTCTATATTGGGAATTTTAAGTTTTTAAATTTCTATTTTGAAAAATCAATTTTCTAATATTAATTTTTTCTCCCAATTATATAATATTGTATTTATATTAAATATAGATATACATATATATCTATGTTGCAAAATCGAAGTGGGAAATGCGACAAACATATCGCGAACGTTACAGTATCGGGACTTTGAGCAAGCTACGTACGTTTCTCGTGTTGAAACGTTTACACAATATTCGCTCTCGAGTTCTTCATAATTTTATCGATACACGCGTTTTTAGGACTTAATCGCGCGGTCGTGTATCGCGTTCGCGTATAAGAAATGAGAGCTGGGACAGACCGGGGTCGCAGCACCGGGTGCTTAATTAAGTGTCTCATCCTCGCGCTCCGGCGTCGTTTCTCGACGCGAAATATCCACCTCTCGGACCCGATCGGATCGATACGCGTCCGGGACCGAAACGCGAGAGAGCGATTTGTCCGGTCATCTTCCTCCAGGTACGGAGAAAACGGCGCTCTGAGGTAACGGAGGGCAGGATTCTCGTCGGAGGTAGTAAATGGCAGCAGCAACTGCAACAAGCAGAAGCGCAGCAGCGCCAAAGGAATAATTCCCCGTGTTTCCGAGGAACGCGTTTCGAATTACCGGCGGATTGCGTTGCATTCTGTCCGTCGCGCTTGGCTAGCGCCGAGCAAATCTAATTCCTTTCGGACTCTCGGTACCGATCTCTTTCTCTTTCTCTCTCTCTTTCTCTGACCCGAATAGCCGTGTCCTTTCACTCCTCTCTCTTTCAGCTTCGACCCTTTTCCATCGTTCCTCAGCGGCTTTTCCGTCTCCCTTTTATTTATTTTTTTTTTCCCCCCTTTTTATCCGCCGCTCCTTTTTCACTCCCGTCCATCTCTCTCTTTCCCCGAGCGAGTTTGCTTCTTCGGCGTCTGTCTCCCGAGGGAGGAGACGTCGAATCCACCGACCGATCGCGTTGCGCGTACCTTTTAGCAGTGCGCAACGCGGCTCTTCCTCTCGGGAAATCCATGACTCGAATGCTCGATATTATCTCGATCGTGAAAACTCCGCCGCGTCGTCGTCGTCGTCGTCGTCGGCGGCGGCGTAAGCAGCGTCGACAAGTTCGTCAGTCGATTCGAAGCGGATACGTTGCGGAATGCATCGTGAAGTTTTCTTGACGTGTTCTAAGATCGCACGATATAGGATTTAAAATCGAGAAGCCAAAGCGCGTTGCTGCGTCATCGAGTATCGTCCGTAATAATCAGTTTGCAATTTTCTCACAGACGCATTAGAAAAGAAATTGCTCGTCTTCTTCCATCGCGGCGGTTACGTTTGAGTCTCGAGTGTGCATGCGTGCACTCGGGATAAATTTCTCTTCTCTCTCTATCGGACCAACGTGTGTCTCTCATCTCCGTTTCAGGGGTATTGAATATATTCTCCCGAGCGTCGTCGCGCGATTTGCGGGAAAATATCGCTCGACCGCGTGTGTGTTTCCCCGTCCCCCGGACTTCCGCGGGTAGGGTAAAATATCAGCGGCGTTTCGCGGGGAAGATAGTTATTATCGATCATCTTTCGCTGAACGAGGAGGAAGGGGAGGCGCGACGGGGGGAGCCAGGAGGTAAGGAAGACGCGGCGGGAAAAACGCGCGCGGCGTCGCGCGAGCTCTTGTAACAACAACGTTATCGATTACCCCTGGGACTCGGGTCTGTGAAAACAAGTGCATTTTCGTAAGACCGCCGTCCGTCCGTCTCTCCCATCTCTATTCGCTCGGCGAGAGATCCCCTCCCCCCCCCGCTCTCTCTCCGTCCGATCTTGGACCGAGTTCTAAGTAAACGGACTCGGCGCGCGGCACGTTCCCAGACTATCGTCTCGACTACGCAGAGACGCAACGGCGCCACGAAGACGCACTCCTTCGATCGGATTCTTCGTCTTCTCCGTTTACGTCGCGAGAATTTCCCCGTGTGTGCATACACACGTAGCAGCGTCGTCGTCGTCGTCGTCGTCGTCACGAGACGCGTACGCAGCAAACTCGAACGCAACACCGTTCCCGTTAATCAAGCAACCTGCTAACGCGTCTCGCTGTTTATCCGCGCGTCAAACCGAATTTTCAAAGTCGGCCAGTTTCCATCTGACGTATAAAATTTTATTAATTGGTTTGATTTGTTTTTTTTTTATATTAGACACAGAAATAAAAACTGGGCAACAGAGTCAGCGCAAGTTGTAATTTGTGCGTACAGAATGTAATCATTGATCGATTGAACACACGCACTTCGACATTCGCATCGTGTCGTTTATTCCCGATACAAATTGAAGCACGCGAAAGGTCAAACGCGTATTTAAGGCAAAAAGTTGTCGAGTTTAAAACCAAGTCCAAGGTACGTAATAACAAAAGTTGCCAAGAGTAACATAAGAGTTCCCATTGCCAAGTTTTGTTTGCGCCGTTTACTCGTGTTTAATTGTTTGTTGCGAAAAATTGGGTCGTTCGATAATAATCGCATTTGCGAGATGAGAACCGCGTAACGATCCTATCGGCGCGCGGGGGATGAGGAAGGGGGGGGAGAGAGGGAGGAAACCTGTTTCGAGAGACGGAAATTTGTGCAAAGGGAGGGAAGGGGGTGGAATAACATCTGGCAACTCGTTCACCGACTGCTCTGTCGTCTCTCTTTGTTATTTGTGTCGCAGCGACACGTGACACGTAAACTATATCGTCGTCGCCGGCTTTATCTGGTTTGCATTCCGACCGACCGTGCATTATGCGTCCTGGAAGCTTTCCTAATCGTCAGCGGGACCAACCTGAGACCAACCGGACCGTTCGCAGGTATCCGGGGGTGGGAGGGTTACCCCTCCCGGATTTTACGTTGTCTTGTCGTACACAGTTGCGTAGCCGGAACTCGCGTTCTGTTCTCGGAACTGAACCGGCGCCGTTCTGCTGGCGGCGCGTTTTGCTTGGGAGCACGCTCGACCAGGGGATCGGATATCTAATAACGCGATGCCTCTGTGTGCGATGCCTCCTTCCCGCCATTTATCCGCCCCGTCGGTCGTCTTCGCTCGTCACAGGCGCGAAAGTTAATCTTCCGAGCCGAGTGTCTTGCGAATCGGAAGTTCTTGTGCGATAATTGGAATATCTTACAAGATCGAAAACATTTCTTAAAAACTATATAGTTTCTTCAAAAGTTGGATTAGCGATAAGATAATCCAACGTTCAAAAATCATTCGTTATGTCTTTTTGTTGGGGTGTGAAAAATTATAATTTTTTATTTTTCCGCAAGAGTTCCAGGGAGTTCGGAATTGGTTTCGTTCGGTTTTCAATGAAGTCAACGTCGTTATCCGCGCGCCATACATCGTGGCAATACTCGCGAATAATGTAAGTGAGGATTTTTTTTTTTTTTTTCATATCTCTCGTTTGCGAAACGCAAATAAGATATCGTAAAACACTTCTCTGCGGTAATTGAAGCGACGATTAAAGATTAAGCGAACTGAATGATCTTAAGCGTATAATCGCGTTAACCTTCGGATGAAGGTTGACTTGAATAGCGGATCCTTTCTAAAATCCACAACGGTGATAGACAACCGCGAGATACGATTAAAGCGTAAAAACTTGAATAATACGTTTATTAAAAGGGAAAACTCTGTCTTTCTCTTTCAATTTTCTTGCGAGAGACACAAGTCGCAAGAACCGCAACATTCGAGAATTCGATTCGATTGTGGCGTTCTTTTGTCGCGATTGTTACATCTGCACTGAGGGAAAAATCATTTTTGAAACAAAAACGATTTTGTTTTATTAAAAAAAAAAAAAACTTTATTGGCTGCGTGCTAATAACGTATTTGTTTGTATTCAAAACGTCTAATTTGTCAGTTTAAATATTTATCATACGTGCGCTTAAAAAAATACAAGTTTTAACCAATTAGTTTTACACTTTAATTTATATTTTACATTTCAAAATATTTTAAAATAATTAGAACGCAGTTTGGTTGGAAAAATCTTCAATTTTTTTAGTCTAAGAAAAACAATGCTTTAATTAATGATACAAGATGTATTTTATAAAAGGAGTATTTAAACGTAGAAAAAATATGTAAAATATACAAACTGTACTCAATGCATTTGCTTAAAATTAAATACTTCTTGCTCGAACAAAACAAACAGTTTTCCTCAATCGGGAGCGAGAGTTTTCAAAAGAAAACGTATTTGATTTGAAACAACTTTTTCCCTCCAGTGCGACGATATTCGACGATTGACAGGATGCTCGACCGTAAAGTTTGTGTGTTTGAAAAGAAGAAGCGCGTTCGTAAATTGAGAAGAGCGTTAGAGCAAGTCGTCGCGCGCGCGCGCGTGTATGTAAAATCATGGGGAAAGTTAGAGGCGCAGACAGTGGACGAGACGGAACAAGTGAAGTGCCGCGAGTGCCGAGTGAAATATGCATGGATATTTTATACACACATCCGCGTGCAAACACACACACACCGAGAGAGTTTGAGAGAGAAAGTGAGAGAGAGAGAGAGAGAAAGAGAAAGAGACCCTCGTCTATACGGTGCGAGACTGGCTTCCAGGCGTTGTAAATTTTATCGCCCGGATAAGAGCGGACTCGTAGACGGCGGTCGTAAAGATACTTTACTGTATATTTACATCCCCCGACGTAATACGTTACGCGGCTTAATATTACCCGTTAAGTGAATCGAAACAGTCGGATCACTTGACTCGAAACCGAGCAACGAGACCAACCGATTTCTCTCATCTTGTTACATCGCTCAGCTTCGATTGTGGAAGATATTTTTTCACATCTCTCTCACGAGATAATTGAGGCAATTAAATTTTAAACACCGAGAAAAACATTTGACCAAATTCGCACATTGTTTGATCCGACAACATTATCTGGCTGCATTGCAAAAAAGATGAGTAGTTCATTTCACGTCGATCATGAAAAATTGTTGATCAATTATTAACCAAACTCAATCAAATTACTTCGCTCGAAATACCGGTAGAATTTATTTGTGTTTTTCGCGTGCCATTTAAGTTAATGGGGGGAGCAATACATTTGTTGAAATTCTCCAAGTATCGAACTGACCGAACAGCGCCGTGAGAATTGACAAATATTGTGTTGTTTCTAACCGATACAACAAAAACTCTCAACCTTGTTGGTTCAACTTTGCCGTTTTGTTTGCGACAATAACAAATTATTTTGTCATTATTGCGTGATCGCGGAAACGTGTTTACGCAATCATATTGGAATAAATATTTCATTTGGATAAAATTTTTTACAAATTTTTTTCTCTTGTGTAACAACATCACATTGTCTATCGATCAATTTTCTCTGAAGAATAATTGGAATGAGGTAATTAGATTTTTTAAGAATCAACGTTGTTATCTTTTTTTGCTCGGGCGCGTCTCTGGTTAACGGATGTAAGACGAAAAATAGAGGTCGCTCAACCCCAACGTGAAAAAAAAAAAAAAAAAAAAAAAAAATATTACGGTTATTCCGCCCGTCTCTCTCCCTATCTTTGGATGGCAAATATATTCTCTCCCGTGTACATACATACACGGACATTCGCGGCGGTCCACGTTGATAGCAATGAACGGAAATACAATTATCGGCGGGAATAAAACACCGCGGATCGGTGACAGGATTTACGAAAGCGCCGGAGGATTGGACGGGTTGGAATATGTAACGCGATTGCAAGAGGATGGAGAGAGGAGAGATATCGGCCGTGGGAGGAGGGTTGGGATGGAAATCGCAATATGCACCCGCGGGATACTCCAGGACGCGGAGCCGTTCGACTAGCCATTTGATTACGTAATTCGCGCGGCCAACGTAGCGGCCGACGATAGCCATCTGCCACTTTTTGACCCACCGCCCCATTCCCTTTTCATCCCCTCCCCTCCCCTCTTCCCTCGTACCACCTCCCTTTCGCGTTCAACTCGCGAACAACTCTGTGTAAATCTTTCAACGCATTCGAAATTCAACGCGGCCGATCGAAACTTGACGTTTCGCCGCGAGCGCGTCGCGACGTTTCGCTTCGAATCGCGGTAATGCGCTCGCAAAACGGGATTTTCGCGTTTGTTTCACGTGAAAATTTGACAGCGAGAGATCTGGTAACTTTATTTAGGTACGTGTAACATTCGCGTATCTGACGTTTTCAAAAATGCCATCCTGATTTCGCGATTCTTGCACTCTGTGTATTTTTTTTTTTTTTTTACGGGTTATAGTTTTTAGTTTTTTTATGACGAGGCGAGCGAGCGAGAGAGAGAAAGAGAGAGAAGAGAAACGTTTTATTTAATCGGTGTCGACGCTTAAGTGGCGTTGATATGATCGGACTCTAACGGACGTTAAACGTTCGCTTGTTTTAACGGTGCCACTTCGCGAAAAAAATTCAGACGGACAAACAGATGTGCGATGAGCAAAAAAAAAAAAACACCTCCAGGAAAAAAAATGCGCGCCGTCTTCCGTTTAGGAGTTACGAAGTGAGAAAAAAAAATACACACGGTCGGAAAATACGAACGGCTTATTTTTCACGCAGTCGTTTGCGGAAATGAGAGAACGACCGCGATACTAATCCCGAGCTTGGAAACCCGTGCTTGTCGACGAGGAGGGAATTTACGATTTTCCACTTGATTCGTCGGACGTGTGCGTGGTGTCTCTCGAAAATGCAAGCCCGCAGGCAGGCAGGCAGGCAGGCAGCGAGAGGGATATCGGACTGGGCCGCATTCCCGAAAAGCATTTGGCGACGTCGGGAGAGAACGGCTCGATATTCGGGGTGCGGTTCCTAGGTCCGTAGGTTCTCTCTGGGTTTGCGTGAGCAAGGGGGGAAACGAAGCATGGCAGAGGAGAGAGAGAGAGAGAGACAGGCGATGCGACCAAGAGAGGACAAGAGAGAAAGAGGACGAGAGGGAGAGAGACGTGAAATACTAGGACCAAGAGAGGCCAAGAGAGGGCAGACGTGTCAGGGGAGGGAAGGGAACAAGATAGGAAAAGAGAACACACAAACGAGAGAGGAAGGGAGAGATGGCGAGGCGACCGCTGGAAAGAGCAGATACGTGCGTGTTACTTCGTACACTGGGTGTATGTGCGTGCGGGAAAGGCGCGCGCGCTCGCGCGCGTGTATGTGTGTGTGTGTGTGTGCGCGCGTGGTGTGT
>QVNW01002247.1:0-37853 GCA_014825475.1 Pseudomyrmex flavicornis
GTGTGTGTGTGTGTGTGTGTGTGTGTATGTGCTTGTACGTGTATAGAACACATTTTCCGGAAGCTACGAGCGGAGTCAATGACGCTGTGACAAATCGAAAAGAAACAAAACCCTCCCAAAAAAAGACACATAGAAAGAAGAACGATGGGATCGCGCGCGCGCGTTACGCACGGCCGTCAAGTGTCTCTGTGAAAGCACCAGCGCGGCAAACGGGAATCGAACGACCGCGATTAAAATTTGATTTCGCATTCCCGGTTTATTTTCAGTCGCGACGCGCCTAATTCCGACGCGATCATTCTTTAATCCCCGTACGCGAACAATATCTTTCCGTCGAGAGCCTGAGATTATTTCAGAGCGAGAGACGCAAGACGCACCCTTCTCTCTTCCTTCTCTTTTTCTTCCGCCGAGGATTTGGCCGGCGCGGCGATATGAAAAAAACGTCGGTAAAAAAGTTAAAAAGTTCGTCTTTTTTTTTTTTTTTTTATTACCGCGCTCGTTTCGTTGAGCCGCGTGCAAACGTCGTATTTTTCTTTTCCCGAGAAAAACGATTTTGTTTATAGAAAGGGATTTTGTTTAATGCACCGGAAAATGTTTGAAACTCCGACGCGTACATACATGGTCATTATTGAACGAAATAATCAAATAAAACAAAGTAGAAGTAGCCAAAGAAAAAAAGCGCACTAATGCACAGGCGGAAGGCTTTAGTGAGCCCGATTATTTGTCGAGCGAGCGCAACACCGAAACACGATTATGTAAGAAGCCTGCCGGTGATCGATATTTTTTGTAAACGTTCATTAAACTCTTCTATTACGCGGAGGGTAATGGAATCACGTTCACCGGGGGAGTTGTTGGTAAACTTCGTTTTAAGTAAACGAATTTTCATCCCGCGTATTGAGTAAAGGTTGCGCGCATCTTTCACAAAACAATGTGAGACAACAATGGCAAAGAAGTTTACTAGAAATCGAAGAAAACAATTACTATGAAGCGATTTTAAGGATAGCCTTCTCAAGAACGACAGAAGGTTGTAACGGTGGCGTCGTTTCAAGCGCGCAAGTTGAAAATTCGTGGAATCGCGCGGAAATCACGCGCACTCATCGGAAATAGATCGTTCGTGTTTTTCCCTCCCTTTCTGCGTTTTCCGCCGCGCTCTCTCGCCACTTCAGCTCTCCGGATTCATCCTCTCGACGCGTGTTCCTCTCCAACGCGCGGCGGCTATTTATAAGCGACGACGGCGCCCGGCACAAGAGTTCCGCGAACGAATTCGCATTCGCGCCTATTCGGCTTCTATTTCCTTGTTTCTCCACGCGAAGTCGCTCGGCCACTCGAGTATGAACTCGGTACATCAACCAGAGCAAACAAACACATTTCTCTTTCTCTCTATCTCTCTGTTTCTCTCTCTCTCTCTCTCTCTCTTTTTCTTTCTGTATCTCTCTCTTCATCTCTTGGTGATCCATTTGTACACGCGGAGAGAGAGATTATCTCCGTAACGAGAAACACTCCAGCTGCTGCTGCTGCTGGGAAATTTCTTGCTCGAACATAGGCGCTCCGAGATTGTGTGTATACACGGCGCGTATTATTTTGGGTATCTCTCGAGGGACGGCTTTTCGAGGGAAGCGCGGAAATTATGTCCATGCGAAAATGACAAACGTTTACAACAAAAGGCGAAGAGAGAATATATTACGCAGTCAAAAGCTGAACGCGACGAAAGGAAGAGAAATTGAAAAAAAAAAAAAAAAATGCAGAATTACTTTTTAAAAAATGAATAAACCGAAATGCGCTCGTTGATTTTTCTCTTTACTGTCGAAAAGTACCTCGCCGCTCTTGTAAACCGCTCTCGGAAGCCTCAATCGCCTCATCCGGCTGTATAACGTTATTTGTTCCTCTCCCCTCGAGATAAATTCCGGATAATCGTATAAACCTTCTCGACAAAAGCGAGTCGATCGGAATAATCCCCGCATTCCCTGCTAATTGATTTCCCCTACGCGTCCGCAATCGCGTTCTCGAGAGATGATGACGCCGGGGACGCGCTCGCGCGAATGAAAGCCAAACGCCCGCGCAAACAATGAGTCCTCTCCTCTCGTCGGAATGGAGCATTTATACGCTCGCAATTTATCCGGAACGAGCGCAGTTTGCCAGCGCGAAGAGAAGCGAGAGAGAGAGAGAGAGAGAGAGAGAGAGAGAGAGATCGATCCTCGAGGCGGCGAAACAAAGCCGCCTTGATTTCCCGGCAGAGACAATCCTCGGCAGTCGCGTGCAAGAATCGAGGATCGATTGATCCTGCGGATTTGCGGAGGGTCGTCGCGCGTCGCGCGTCTCCCTGATTTGAGGTTTTCCGCAAACACGCCCGTGTCTCCGTCCTCCTCTCTAAACCACCCCTCGCGCCAAGAGGGAGTGGGAAGTAGAACGAAATGTGCGCGTTCGCGTAATTAGTTCGCGCGAATCGCGACACGTTCGAACAATCGCTGCATAAAGAGCCGTTTGTTCGCGACTGCAGCTCGTGATATCTCTCTGAGCCGAGCGCATTTAGCGTTAAATGCAGCTGTCGGTTCTGTTGAATTACTGTACTCCTTTCAAACGCGAAGGAGCTATTCCAATGGCGCGCACACTCTTCCCCCGAGTTGAAACTCGACTGCTAAATTTGACTGTCTAATTTTAAGAGATCCGCGAGTTTCCCCGCGTGACAGCGAATCGAGAAAAATAAACACATAAAACGAGAGAATCGGAGATTTTAACGCCGACTAATGTGCGCGAACTACGTAGTCAAATATGCGCAAAACGTGATTTGCGTTTTTCAAGTGAAACTCGCGACAAACGACTTTCACGGAGAATTTCCCGTTTCTCTTCGACAACTGACGAGACTGGATTAGACTTGGGACAGAGCCGGCGCGATTCAGTTCGGGCGAAGTGAAATAACGTGAAGACCGAGTCCTTTGCACCAAATCGAAGCGATCCGTTTCGTTGCAATTCCACGAATCCTTTTATCCGAGACTAAGTGCGAATTCGAGAGGTTTTTGCTCGGCCAGATCACCCGGGGGCTATGCGATCGCTCTCTCGTCGTCGAGGAGACGACGCTCGCACGGCGATTTTCGCCGTGAGAGAGAAAAAACTCGTCGAGGAAGATTCACGAGTATCTGAGAGGCTATTTCAGTAAACGTCGTTCTCTCTCGATCGCCGTCCTCCGTCTTCTCGCTGCTCGTCGACATTATCTTATCGGAGACCTCGAAGCCTTCCGCCCGCCTTGGCGCGCGTCCGTCTTTCATTCACCGTCAACTTTAAATGTCTCCTAAAAATCTTTTATCCACTAGCCGCGCGTTTCTCCACTTTGTTCCCGAAGTTTACGCTCGAGTTTATTGTCACGGGAGGCGTAACAGCGCGTGAAAGTCGGTCCGTTGTTCCACGTCGGCTGGACATATATTCCAAGTCGAACTTTTATGACGATTCGACTGTAAAAACGGAAGTGGAAGCAGCTTGTTCTCCGTTGTGATCCGTGACAATGTCTAATCACGACATTCTAATACTTTGTCGTGTCTCCAAATGTATTTACGACGTTATCGGTCCTCGTGTAGACAATTATATTGACACGACGACAGTACGAAAGAAACTCGAACAAGAGAAAGAATGAAGCTAACAGTGTGAACGAGAGTTCATTTCTCTGCTCAAATTCTGGGAAATCGAACATGAGATTTTTTTCCTTCTTTTTCTTTCGAGATATAGAATATCTTATCGGCTTCCGCAGATATTGGAATGTACTTTCGGGGAAAGTGTGTGTTATTGTTTTCGTAACCGAAGTTCGTTGGATTTGTGAAAATGTCTTTGTCAACAAACTCACGACAGTTATGTGTGTGTTTTTTTTCAATTTCAGACAGCGGTTGTAGTATACAAACGTCGAAGAACATCGATAAGTAATACAGATCGGATTAATCTTATACTACGTTCGATTATATATATGTGTGTGTGTGTGTGTGTGTGTGTGTCCATCTCACTTTCCCAGCATCAAATTGTAATGACAGACACTTTCTGAATGTGAAATCAAATTTTTATTATCAATAATCTTATCACATTTTTTTAAATTATTTTTAGACATTAGATAAATTTTTATTATTATTAAATATAATAATTTTCATCTAAAATAAAAATGAATCAATATTGAGTTATCTTCAAACAAATTAAATTGTTTTCGATACATTAGTGTTTCTTCTAGATATTTTACACAACTTAAAATTATAATGTTCAAGTTCGCAAACTACTACGCAATTTTCTAAAAACAAATTTTTTTGTTTATTATGTTATCAATGAAAAATTTTTGGTTACGAGAATCCGCCATTAGAATTCGACGCGATCACTGTATCTGACATCGCGGGGAAACTCGCGGACAAGTTCTCCGCGTTCTCCGCGTTCTCCATATGGGGATGTCGTGTGTGGAATGGGAACGTCGCCGACATAACTCGGCGCGAGACGCATCGCTAAAGTTGAAAAAAAAGGGGAGGATAGAGCGGATGATAACAAAGCGCATGCCATGCGTTTGTGAACTAATATCTAAAGAAACCCAGGCATTTTGCGAACAGACATAAAAGAGACGTTAAAAGATCTAGGTCGAAGACCTCGTCGCATCGAGATCGATCTGTTCGCGCCTTTGAGGAGACGCGAACCTCTCTCGAGGAGGCGATGCGTACATATATGTGTGTATGCGTGTGTACAGGCACTTGAGGTAAAAGACCGTTCCGGATACGACCAGGCCTTCGAGATCGAACCGCGCGCTCCTTTTGTAGTCTCTCTCTTATCCCAGAAATCGAAACCGTATAATTTCGCTGAGTTCAATTTTCGAGTCGAAAGGAAAATGTACTTTGCGCCAATTGTCGCGCCTTTCTATTGAAACGGAAATCTTTCAAATGAAAAAAAAAAAAAAATTCAATAGCTCTCCAATGTTAATAGTAACGACAGTTGCGGTCACAGAACTTGTAACGATATGTAAATTTTTTGTTACTATCGTTCGTTTTACGCAATTGCATGTAACTGTGTCATTTGCATACTTCATCATTGGAAAAATCGATTTTAAGAATGTAAAGCGCTGCATTACTATAGCGCAATCTATTTAAATATTAATAGTCCCAGACACCACAAAAGTCTGAAAGACATCATAAAACTATCTAAAAGATGGCTAAAGTAATTTAGACATCCTTGAAACATTTTTTAGATATCTTTTAAGATACTTGTTGGATTCTTGTGCTGTCTAGATTTTGTTTAATTAGACGTTGGCTATACAACTGTCTCACACGACTTCCGCAATCAAGACTTGAACTCAGAGTCTCGATTTCTGTTGTCATTGCCCGAGATTGGTGATTAATCACAATAGCAGTTACTGGTGTAATTACGGCGGTGATTGGCTACTGTCGGTGACGGCGGTTACATATAGACTACGACGATAACAAATTTGTAATTATATTAAATATAATAAGAACATATTATTTTTTATATAATGATTGCCGCACACAGATCATGCGCACACACTAAACACGCATCTCTCAAAAAACTAGTCAAGCAAAACTAATGACTGAACAGGTTTCCCAAAACAAAAGGTGTTGAAAACAAAAAAAAATGACAAAAAGTTAACAAAAATCAGAAGCAAGAGAGGAGCCGGAAAAAAATCATAT
Organism: Pseudomyrmex flavicornis; assembly: GCA_014825475.1. Lineage (NCBI taxonomy): Eukaryota > Metazoa > Arthropoda > Insecta > Hymenoptera > Formicidae > Pseudomyrmex > Pseudomyrmex flavicornis. The sequence continues at coordinate 5,652 of QVNW01002247.1, forward strand.
GCGCGAAATCAGAATTAAAAGAGAGAAAAAAAATCTGCCAGTCTGCCAGTCGTGTGTGTCTCGTTGTATTATATATATATATTCGTACGCGCGCGGATTCTCTCGAGAAGTTTGCTTCGCGATTAATCCCAGAACCCAACTGTAGTTTCGTGTTGTATTCCTGCATAAACTTTTACAATGAGATTGCTGCTCGAAATGAGTCAATTTCTATGGAAAACAGTTGGTTAAGACATTGTGGCAACTTATTGTATTTTTTGTTTAGTATTACGCAAATATAAGAGACACAATTCGTCCGGTATGCAAATTCTCGAGCAAATTGTTTAAAAATATATAAAGCCAGTCTTTTGTGGCGCAGACTTCATTACTCTAACATTTTCCCGTGGTCGAATACACGTTCGCGTTGAATAGTCAGGTTCTAAGATTAAAGGTTCCCCGGATTTCTGTATGCATGACGCGACTTCGCGAGGAGTTCCGCTCGCTCGTGTGAAATTCTTTAGCTTGTAAGAAGATCGCACGAGCCGTGGATGTAAATGTGTGTGTTTATATACGTGTCGACGAGAGACGTAAACGTCTTACGTTGCCTCTCGAGGTCTCAATAAAAAACGGATTATTGTTTTTTTTCCTCACAGGAAGGTACCAGCGAGGGTCGCAGTTTTTATTTTATTTTTCTTAAATTTTCGTTGTTCGTATAATTTTCTTATCACATACGTCTTTATATAGATAAAACTGTAGATCTCTCTGTGTGTGAATATTTTTCTCTTTCTCTCTCTTTCTGTGTCTGTGAGTACCTTATCAATCTTGACTGACCTTTTTCCCTTCTTATACTTTGTTTCTGTGTTATCTTCTCAAATACTTCATTAATCTCTTCTTCTAGAAAAATCAGATCGTAAAGAATGTGAAAAGAGTGCTGTCTAAGAAATATAATTAAGTATAAACTCGGTAAACAGATTCACAGAGCGCTCCGAGTGCGAGTATTCAAAACGAGATTACACACAAGTTTGCATTCGCGCACGCGATTCCCGAGCCGCACGCGCGCGCACACACAGTTTCTAATAGCGTACTTGTTCGCATGTAACATCGATTTTTTTCTCTTCGTTGCTAACTTTTGCGCGTGTGAATAGCCGACAAATTTAGGGCAGTAGCACTCTTATGGCCACCGCACCTTATATAATCTCTCACACGCTCGTATATATGTATACATACATATATATATATATATACATATATATAATACTATGTATAGATACCTATAAAATGTTGATTTACGTTCGAAACAACATACATATAAGGAAGCACATTATTTTCTCTTTTCAAAGTATAAATTGCTACAGTATATATTATACAAAAATTTCATAACTGCAAAAAGTAGAAAAAGATCGTTGTGACTTATACACCTTAACTCTTTAAAAAATGGTTTATATTTGACTGGATTAATATTAGAATGAAACTTACGTAGCGCGAAGTAATGTGCAAAATTAATTAAAGTACAATACAATGCGTTATCGGTTTGGTAAAAAGTAAATTTTCTCTTTGCGTAAATGCGCGCTCTCTCTCCGTTTTTTACTTTCTTTCTTTCTGTAGCACTCGGTATTTTCTTACACAAATCTTACCAAGAGCACAACCTTATCTTAAGAAAGTCAATCAGAAAAAAACGTACCAGTACGTTTGTACTAACAATGAGCATTTCAAAAAAAACAAATAATAAGTAATATAAATACGCAATAGAGTAGCTTCTCGATCTTTCACGCGCGCTCTCCATCTCTTATACAGAAACTCACTTAAACACTATTTATTCATTTTTTTTTTTACGGAATGTTACCGCGATGATCATCGATCTGTTTTTTAAATCTTCGTGGTCGATCGACTTAATAACGACGGATATATAAATGAACGACACGCATGTACAAATCTTTCTTCCGCGGATTAATGTAACTCTCTCGTCGTGTATTTCGCGCGAAATCTCGGGCGTCGAAACGCCTCGTCTCCGAGAGAATTCGATAAATTTTCGATTTAGATCTCAGACAAACAACGAGATTTCGCGGGAAATCACAAAAATGTATATGTTTAGAATAGTGTGTGTATCTCTTTCTTTCTCTTTCTTTCTTTCTCTCTCGTCCGTCGTAGTGTCTCGCTTGTACTTGGCGGCGAAATTCGCCTCTCGCTTTTCCTATCATCGCGTTCAACGACGCGACAGAGGGAGGATTTAGCGCGCGAGGAGCGAATATTCCTGACGACGACTCTAAATGGCTAGAGATAGGAGAATTACTGCTGCGGTAATGGCGGCCACGGCGGTCTTGCGAGTATCACCAGCAGCACCAGTTACTACTGAGTAGTCCGCAGTGTTCGCAGATTCTGAATGGATAAAAAGGCTCTGTGTAAACAAAATCTTTCCCGTTCCAGTAGGGTTTTTTTTTTTTTTTTTTTTGTTTCTACTAAGCCTGCCGACGTTCACCGGGTAGCTTTAGCTAGTTTGGTGTCTAGCACAGGGTCAAGGGATCTGAGGGCTTATTCCAATCTTGATTAACGCCAGAAGGGCCCGGTAAAAGCTCGGTAACACTTACAGAATTAATTTTCTAATTTACGTTATAAGCGGGAGATAAAATTACATTACGTGCAAGAAGATGTAAAAACTGTTGATCAAAATTAACATTGTAAATAAAATCCATAACGTGCAAGAAGACGTAAGATACTATTTGTCCGAATTAACAATCTTCAATATTTACAATAAAAAAGTTAACATTTGATGCTTGATGTGTTTCGCGATGTGTTGCAAGAATTTCTGAAAATCGGGTTTGAACCGCATTAATGTCATTTTTACACAAACGTTTTCGTAGACATTTGAACTCACTTTTTCAGAGGATTCAGGAGCAGCCTGATAAACCTGAGTATAAAAATGATGCTAACGCGGTTCAAACTCGAAAAATATATTTTTTAAAATTGTTTAAAAACATATAAAAAATCATTTCACTTTTTCTACAAATAAAAAGTTACATCCGAAGATATAAATGCATACACTTTCAGAAAAGTACTTGATAAAATATAGAAAAAAGTAATAGAATTAACTAATACACAAATTTTTGTGTTTTATAATTTTGCATTCTATTGTTTAATATAAATTACGAAACATAATTGCTCTTGAAAAATAAATGCGCAGCGCAACAGGCAAAATAAACATGTGTAGCCTTCCTGGCGATAACAAGATCGTTTCGCCGTTTCGATAGAATCAATTTAAATCACTGAAAAAAAATCAACGAACAAAAACTGTCTAACTGAGCAAAAAATTTTTTGAGAGAAACGAAAGACCTCAAATAACCCTTTTCCCTTCCCCTTGAGAATAAAAAAAAAAAAAAAAAAAATCTAGGGGCGACAAACTGACGAAGAAAAAATATCATTCGGTGCAGTAGCTTCGTGCACATATATATAATATATATATATCTCAAAGGGAACTGTATATCTCGAGTAGAAATTATTACGAGAAAAATAGATACGTCATAGCAAGAATTACGCTGGATCAAAGGAACACCGAGAATTTAATTGCAAAGTAACTTCAACTCACCTCTGGCAGTTCTGAACATGGCGGATCCGCGTTCGCTGTAACCCATTATGTTGTGAGCCTTCAAGTCGACCGTGTAGAAAGTGTCAGGCTTCAAATTCTTTAGCCACTCTGACGTCGCATGAGTCTCTTTCGTTTGGCAAGTGTTGTCGATCACGTCCCATTCTTCGGTGACGCGTCTTATTATTTCGCAGTACTTGATCACATACACATCAATGGGCTCACCGTTATTGTGCGGCGCCGCCCACTTGAGCTCATACTGATTGCTGAAGATCGACTGCTCGTACTTGGAGTTCGGTGTGGTCATAATTTTGGGCCTGTTCGGTACCGTCTTGCTGCGTGTAGAATCAAAACGATTGTTGCCCCAATTTCCCATGCCGACATCGTTACTCGCCGCAAATCGGAAATCGTAGCCCGTTTGGGGCTTTAAGTTTTCGACAACGTATATCGAACCTGCGGAGTAAAATAAATTGGTTGCGTGACGATTAGTAGTTACAAAGTGAACAGCTTGAAATGAGGACGCGCGTCAAGTCGCGGTAAGAAGGAAGACAACAATTAAGAACTTTTAAAATTCCCATCATCAACTTGTTAAGTTATCTACATGCACACTTTGTACCAGTTATCTTTTGCACTCATGAATAACTAACATCATGTATTCTACCGTATATATTCGTCTTTTCTTCCTCATTTCGTACTATCTTCATACATAAAATTGAAGTTTCGTTCTCGCTATCAGACTATCATTTGCATATTCAAGAGCGAAAAGGAACAAGTGCTCTCAACAAAATTCAGATTACTTAATTCGTTGGATAAATCCGGATCAATTCAGTTGTAGAACATAAGCGCAGGTTTACATGATAAGTACAGTTTATTCAAAAAATCAGATTTATTATTTCAAAAGCTTACCGACAGACCACGTTTTGTTCTTCGCGTTTGGCCAGACGTCAAGTTTCTCTTTATACTGCACACTGATGGTTTTAATGGGCAAGTTCTCCTGCAGCGGCGGTATCAAATCAAAACTTATTGTCGTGGCGGTGGTCTCGGCCATCTCGGCCCTCAGAAGACTGCCGGGTCTTCTCGCTTCTCGCAGCTCGATTATGTGCTCGTTTTTACCGTGCGTGTTCGCGGCGACGCATCTGTAATTCGTATAATACCTTTGGCTATGAGGCACTATGTTGAGAACAGAGATCGGTCCGTTGCCGATCTGGGTAATTGCATCATCATTTTCGAGTGGCACACCGCCACGCCACCAGGTTATCGTCGCGTTTGGTATGCTCTCGGCGATGCAAGTGAGGTTTACCGGTCGCTGCTCCCACGACCAGACTGTGGTGTTCGGCATATTGCGGAAGGACGGCGGAAACTCGACCGTAAGGTGGCCGTTCGTATAAACGGGACCGCCGACGTTCTTCGCTATGCATTCGTACAGACCGTCGTTGTCAGTGCGAACGTTTTCAATCCTCAGAATGCCGATGGTCGTATCGATGGCCATATTGTCATGTTCGTTCTCCAGAATTATCCGGTCGTCCTGTGGCTGCGCGCCTATCACGTACGGTTTTTCAGCTGTGTGTTTCCTGAAGATCACTTCTGGCAGCGGTTGACCGGTAGCCTTGCATCTCATCTCCACGGTTTTTCCCTGAACCACAGTCATGTTTAGGAACTCGCTGATCTTTGGCTTGACGATCACGCTTATCACAATGGTAGCGGTGACTCTGCCAGCGTTGTTCGACGCTATGCACTGATATTCGCCCGAGTCATCGCGTCTCGCGCTGATGATGGTGAGCATTCCCGTGACCGGATCAACTTTGAAACGCTCGGACGAAGAGAGATTCAGCTGGTTGACAACCTTGACCCATGAAAACTCCGGAGGCGGTTTGCCGCTGGCTTTACATTCAATGTTCGCGCTCTCGCCCTCGATTATGTCAATTGGACTCGGGATCTCTTCGATCGACGGTCGTACGTGAACTTCGACGCGGATGGGTCGCTCCTGCAACTCGCCCGTAGTCGGCACCGACGCACGACAAGTGTACACACCGTCGTCGGATTCCTGTACGTTGTTAATCTTCAACGAATAAGTGTCAATGACGTAGTGATCGTTTGTCTTGATCAGTTCTCCGTTGTAGAGCCAGTCAACTGAAGGCGGCGGTCTAGCGCGTACTTCGCACTTGATAAAGTAGTTTGTCCCGAGAATGGGATATTGATTCTGCGGCGCGTTGTCCCACGTGATTGCAACTATTATACAAATTGGAGGATTTTTTTGTTTTAGAAAAGCATTGTGTTACAACCGCATTATATAGCGTTGCAAATTTAATCTCCCCGAAAACATATCGTTTATCGAGATTTAAATTCAAATATCTCTGAATTTGCTAAAAACACCAATTGAATTGGTTTTTTTACCAGTTTTATTCGATTATTAAACTAAAAATATCAATTGCATCGTTTATAAATATATTACTGCCTTGATATAAAAAGTTCCGCGCTTCAGCCTCCGATAAATGATAGAATTATTCTGTTTTATTATCGTTCAACGTGCACTCTCCTCGAATTTCTTCTCTCGGGAAATTAATCAAATATTGCTCGATATATACACATCAATAGGAGAGATATATCGTTATGAAACGTCTGTCTGAATTGAAAAAAAAAAAAAGAAAAAACTACGAATGTTTTAATCGGCATTCCGCATACTCACTGATAGTATCGATCGTCACAGATTTGATCAGTTGCACGTTGCGCGCATATATTCCCTTGCAAGTGTACTTCCCGGCTTGTTCCTCTTTGAGAGAATTGAAGAACAGGGACAGGCTACCGTCCTGATGAAGTTCCGTGTACATGGCCGGCTTCGAGTTACTCGCGTACGAGCTGTGGAGAAGGGTAGGGGAACAATATTGTTACAGCTGGGCGAATATTCGAATCGTTCGTAATCGTTTCGATTGTTCGTAAACGGTCAACGACATCGCGCATTAATATCACGATACATGTTCCTCATGGATGACGCGAGAATGACGTGTAAACGAGAGCGAGATGCATTTACATGATCCGTATTATTCAACGTTGCGTTAGTATATGGTGTATGACATATCGGCGGGTGATGCGAGGTATGCGGAGAGATGATGCGATATATTCAAGCAATTTCCATATAGCGCGCCGACAGCGATGAGATGCCGGATGTAATATCGCATGACACATCTACGATGAAGATTACGAATATGGATCTTTCGGATTAAAATGGGTATCCCGTGGAACGGTGAAGATGCATCGCTACACTTTTATAAAAAAGAAAAAAAAGATAAAAACTGTACAAGGATTGATAGTTCAGCAACATAAAACACAGAAGATATTACAAACAAAATGTAGCCACAAAAATCATTTTTATTATATATTATCATCGCGGACATGATGATGATGATGATGATGATGATGACAATGATAAACCATGTAGCCATAATGTGAGGAGGTATAAAAAGCAAAAGAGAAGTTAGCGTGAAAAAGAAAACAAAATAATAAAAAAAAAAAAATCGTGACATAATATCGCGACAGTCTGTCAATTATAAACGCGATAAAAAAATTTCCATTTGTATTTCTATTCGTTTGCAACTCTCTTTCAATGAGATATTACGTAAACTCAACCTAGTTTTATTCCCGACATATCGATTCTGCCCGCAACAATATCGCGTCGAATGTAATAACGACGTCATCGACGGGAAACGTAATTGAGTGGCGTAATTGTTCGAAACGTGGCGATTTTGTCGGAAATGTCACACTCGGCACTCTTGACGACGAATGTACTTAATTATGCAAATCGTATCGTCGGGGTACGAGTAATCGTGCAAACACGCGACACGGTGAATCAGTTACTGGGAAGGGGTTAACGTTCGTTAGATTATTTGATCGTCGGATTAAATATTTGTAGCGCGAACGATGCTCGGCGATACGCACATTAGCTGTTTGCAGATATCGCGCGGCAGACAGACACACGCACGAACGAAAACGATAAATAAATGTTGCAAATAAAGTTAAACTAGTGTCTGTAAGAGCACAGAACGCGTCATTATATGGAGTCGCTTAATTACTACTGACATTGCGCGCGCCCATGTGTGTGCACACAATGTCCCGAAAGCGTCGCATTTCATTTTTAATTCGCGAACAAATTAGAGCGAATTAAATACGGCCGCTTAAGGTCATAAAAGTTCCAACTTTCGCACAAAATGAAATTGTAAAAATACACAATTGCAGATAAAACTGCTCGTTGCTTTGAAAATAATCGTAAGTGGAATTTGACGGAAACTCGATTACCGAAGTTTCGACACATGTTGGAACAAAAATTTTCAAACGAAGTATTGATGCGCACAGTCGCAATTGAAATGTTCTAAACCGGATTTAAGCGGAATCAAACCTATTCTCACGGAAAAATTCGTCGATTCTAGGTCATAGTGTACACAAACGGAAACCGTTCGCTGCTCGATGAGATTTTTTTTCTCCAGAGCTCGCCAGAAACGGGTGTTCGCTAACTTTTCTGGACGGCTTAACGAGTGATAGCCGGCTCACGAGCTGCAATCGGTGTTCGCGCGGCAGCAATTAAGAGCTCCATAGCGCAGGTTGGGATGGAGAAACGTGGCTACATCGTGGGAAAATGATCGTTAAAACCTCAAGGTGTGTGTTATCACAAATGAGAGAAGATGAAAATGAGATACAGCAACGAACACTGCTACAGTTGCATGTTAGTGGGTTCTTCAAGAAGTTTCATACTCGCCTTTGCAGCGGCAAAACGTAGAGTCTGTTTGTGTGTGAGCATTACAAGTAACAGAAATTCTTCAAATTAGTACAAGTTTCAATACAGCTAGTACAGTTTGATACTACATTATGTTTTTTCTTTTGTGTATTTCACAGTTAAATGATTATTATTTGGACTTCTCCAGCAATTCTCATACAAAAAAAATATATAAAAAAATAAAAACACTAGTAAACATTTATCATCTTTCTATTTGTTAATCACTTATGTAACGCAAAGATATTTTGCAAAAAGAGATGATTGCAGGGTTGTACAGCGTCAACGGAGTTTCAGCTACGCTCATTTAATTAACTGTCACTTTCGAGATTGGTAATTGCAATGTAGACAAATAAGAAATGAGGCAATATCGGGAGCCCCGCCTTAAGCTACGTAGGTTCCGTCTTCAATTCTGTACATAAAAAAAACACAATACAGAGCTAAGTGGCACGTTGAACACACGATAAAAACAAAAAAAGCAGACAAAGAAAACTCCGTTGACATGGTCCTGACATCACCTCGGAAATCTCATTTGCAAGCGAAAGAAAGAGCAAAACAAAAAACAGAGATCGTCGATTGACGATAATTGACTTACTTCAACCTGTCGATCTGGCGGTTGTGTGGATCAATCCATTGCATGTCTGTGATAAGCTGAGGATCATCCACCTTCGGTTTACAAGTGAGTATAATACTTGACCCTATGGGCTTTGTCTGGGTCTCACCAGTCGGAAGTATTTCTAGATGCGGGTCCATCGCGTTCACGTAAGCTGCAAGAAAGAAGGAAAAACCACAAATGTAACTAGTCATTACGCTGACAAGAAAAACGAATAAACGCGTGTGCATGTGGCGATCGCTATGAAAGACACCGGTCGGTGAAAAACACCGGTGGATGACCAGAGCGATTGCACGTAATCCAACGATAATGATACGATTACGAGGCATCTCTGACGATCGCCGCGCTTTATTTTTGCAGACGCCGCGAACAAGCAGAAACACAGCGAGCGCATACACATTGCGGTCGAGAGAAGAGCGTGCAAATGCGGTCTCGCGCACATTGCGTCCCTTCCAATTTTCCATGGAACTTACATGATTCTCGTTTGCGGCTAAACCGCTCGTTTAAATTCCCTTACACAGTTTATATCAATCAAAAGTTTCATACAGTGTGTATCATATCACTATATATCATTTATAAAATAACAAATATACAGGGTGTCTGAAAAATTTTGATAAAATCAAAATATGTAGATAAATTGAATCTTGAACAGAAAAGTTATTTGCCATTTTGCAAAATTTGTAATATTTATTAATTAATTAATATGATTAATAAGCACGTGGAAAGCAATGATTCAGTTTCTGTAAGCGTGTATTAATTGTAAAAAAACCTGCATATCTCATGCAATGTCCTAGCAAGTAGAGAGACGGAGCAAGTAAGTGAACAGTATGTGATATAGTTTCTTGAGAAATCAGCTGTTTCACAATTGAAAATCAAACACGTCTGAAAAGTTCGGACCATCGCGCTCACGTTAATTAATTAATAAATATTGCGAATTTTACAAAATGGTAAATAACTTTTCAGATGAACCCAATTTATTTTCATACTTTGCTTGCGTCAAAATATTTGAGACACTGCGTATACTTTTTACAACACCGTATATTTCTCAATACTCTTCACACAAAAGAAATTATCTCGCTCTTTAGAGTCCTTATCTTATCTTCTCTTATTGAATCTCATTCCCGACACTTCTATCAAACTTATAAAACTCGAAATCTGGCTTCTCTTTCAATGACAATTTGCAGAAAACAAGATTCTCAGAGAAAGGAAAATTAACTTTTAACGAAGGTGCAAGTCTTACGCGCGTGAGTGAGACGAGGCGATATTCTCCCCGGGGATGGCGTTGACGGCGCTGTCAGCACGTAAACGCAGAACACGGAGAAGCAGATTGACGTTGTCTCGGCGCTCATGATTACGCGTCGCGCAGCGCAAAGCACCCCGGAGATGCGTGCGCGAACTGTGACGGCGGAATGCGTGCGCTACATTGTCGGAATGCGGGATGGGTGTCCGACGTCCGACGGATACAACAGGAAGCGAGAATTGAGCTAATTAATTGCGGTGAGCGAAAGTGCGGAATTGCCCTAACTGGGAAACGCTCCGTGACCTCCTCCTCCTCCTTCTCCTGCTCCCCTTCTCTCCCAACCTTCTCACCGTCATCCGCGGAGCGGGCAGCGAGCTGCATCAGCGGTGTAATGCGGAATAGATGCATGCTTGCCCGTCTTGCCTCTTCTCGCTGTGTGCCAACTCCGCAAGCTCATTAGCTCGTTAACTTCGCGCACGTAAGCCCGGGTTACCTGACGAATGGAAATAACGACGCGGAGAGGAAATCATTATCGAATTTACGATGGGCCAGCTGCCGCGAGCAACTGGAAACTACACGTTAAGTTCGTGGGAATATATCTTTGAAGCGCGCGCGGGAAAGTGCCGATTTACGATCGGACGCGGTTAATTACTGCGTGCTCGAAGCGCGGCCAGCTCAAAGTGCCCACATCGCGGCCACGACGCGGTCGATTTCCGTTTTATGCTGATTAAGTGCGGCGATAATGGATCTTGCACATCGCTCACCGGCGCGGGATTGTCGCACCCTTATAACATACGTACCTGCAGTTGTCAAGTCGACAGAGCGTTTCGCACAAAGCGCGGACGGGAAATCGAACAGCTCTAGTAAAAACAAAACAAAAAAAAATACCCTCGGTTCGAGCACAATGCGATGAGTGAGCCGTGTAATCGAAATACGGGATCGGGGGGGCAAGCTCGCCTAAATGATTCTTTTTTTCCTTTTCACTCGCCAAACACGCGCGTCGTTGTAACAGTTGATCTCGCAAATACTGAAAAATCCTACCCGCGGAGCGGTACATAGGTAGGTACGCGAAAATAATTGAATACGGATTTAAAAAAAAAAAAAAAAATTCTCTCGGAGAAACGAGGTACGCCGCTGGCGTGAACGAGCAACTCGCGTGTGACGCAGGTCGTGTCTGACGTAATCGGCAATGGTACGAAAATTGAAACCGCCGCAAATTGCCGGCGGAAAAAAAATTGACCTCTCCCGTTCTCGCGCCACGAAAAAGCGCGAGTCCCGCTTGATGAATATTATGAAAACGACGTGTCATACAACGAGAAAAGTGGAATTTTTATGCGAAATTTACGTACACATCCGAGAGTCGGAAGAATAACAAACACAGTTTCAATTTCTTTTCTATTTGTCATCCGTCATGTTTTCTATTCTCTCGGACCCACTTGTCAAATTATAATATTTTCACGTTATATGCGTCAACATGCTTCGATTCTTTCACAGATTATCGATAATAGTTATATATCGCAATAATAGATACCGCCAGTAGATAGAACACACTTATCTCGTCAATAAACTTCATTGTAACTTTATGTCTATTACCGATGTTACGACAACATTCTTGGAAAGATCTTGTATTATCTTTCAAATAAATTACCGCTCACTTTAAATTTCTCTCGCCATTAATTCTAATGCGTCGTTTAAAAATATCTACGGCGTAATCTGAGATGATTATTTCATCGCGGATAATGCAAATGCATCGCCCGAAGATTCGTTAATTTCTGTAATAGCTTGCGCGCAAGGACGCGGAAAGGTTGCAAAACCTTCCTAACGGAGAAACTTCCTTAATTGGCCTAAGACTCATCGGGATGAATTCTTGCGTGCGGTCAATTAAAGGATTTCGCCCCGCGCGCGTCGGTCGCTTTGCCTCCGGGAGGATTGGAAAGGGGGACTTGAATCGCTTTTGCGACATCTTTCTATACGGTTGGAAACTCGCCAGATTTCTCTTACGATGCAGTAGAATACGACAATTATTAACTATATCAAGTTCACAGATCTTTTGATAAAAATAAAAAAAAAAAACTATTTTTTTGTTTAGTTTACTGAAGAATATTCAAAAGAAGAAACAAAATCAAAACATATAAATTATTTTTACGAAATGAAAGTATTTTACATAACTGACATCTTATATGTTGGCTCGCATAGGCCCTTCAATTATTTTATCAAAAAAATCATCCTTTGAAAAATTAATAACATTGCGAAAAAAATATAAATTAACAATTAGAGCAACTCGTGACAAGGACAATCTAGGACTGAGGCCAATACGAGTTAATATACAGATTCTTCGTTTATGCAAATTATCACTGAATTATAAATTACGTATTATAAATTAATTAAATCTATTAATATTTAATTCACAATACAAACTAGTTGAACTGAAATCGTTGTTAATTGCTTGAATTAACATTGATACTTGAAACATTAACTCGAGCGATAGCGGGCGAAAGGTCGCTTTTCTATGTTAACGAAAATTCGCACGCAAGAGCGAACTTACAAATTGCGATAAGTTTCGGTACATTTGTGTGCTAACTGAAGTATGTATCTGGAAAGAGCATCGCGATAAGACACTGAAACGCTCGCTTAGCGCTGTCGACATTTGCATCGCAAAGTCTGTTCGAAGTTGGCACCGAGCAAACGGAACAGAGAGAATGTGCCAGATACTCTCAGTTGTCGCTAATTGTCTCCAACTGCGCATCACGCACAATGGGCATAATCAAGTCGTTTGATTAATGACACGAAAGTATGCCTTTCGTTCCGCTATCGACTCCCCTCCCTCAATATCTCAAACGGCAATCTCGAAATACACGAATTCTGGAGACTATAATTTTGACCAGCTGCCATCCCGGAAGCTCGCGCGCACAATGGCGAATCTCCCCTCCCCCCACTCGGCGTTGGGGGTCTAATTTCTCTCTCACGGTTCCGTCATTCCCGATAAGAGATTTCGCAATCACAAGAGGGTGGACCGCCCAAGGATTACGTCCCCACGAGCATTGTCTCTCGTAAGAACGGCTTATTTATTCGCCGACTCTCGCGCTGTCACGACAACGCCGTTTCATTCTTGCGATAAGACATTCGCAAATTCATCATTTCCGACTCGCTTTAGGCGAGGAAGCGGGCGGGCGGGCGCGGTCTCTAGGGTAAATTATAAAGATTTTCCTATCGTCATTCGGGAGTCGTGTAATGTGTCTCAGAAGGGGCAAGCAAGCAGACGGTCCCCTTCTGAACAATAGCAGGAACATAAATCGCAATTATGTTTCCGGTGTGCTGAACTTATTCGATATTATCTACTTATATATTGCAAAGTAGTCCTCTCAGCAATAAGAGAATTCATTTAAGTCATAGGGCAGATCCACATAAAGTTAGACTAAAACTATTTTATTTTTTTCAATAAATAAATGAAAAAGACCAATAACAGTCCGAACAGTTGGTTGCGTGTTTTTTTTTTTTTTTTTCATTATAAACAGGTTGCAAACTGGAGGATGCGGTTTTTACTGATGTTTATTAAGTTTATGATAATAAAAATGAAAAAAAAAAAAAAAAAAACAAACCGTGTTTGGATTTCTATTGGTCTCTTTATTTATTTAAAAATTCGAAGTCCATTGTCCATTGTGGATTAATATTTTTTTCAATATAAAATATCACATAACAATTCGAAAACCTAGCAGCAATAAATTGTTTCTTAAACATGTCTGCTCGCATTTTCTCACTGTGCGCACAAAAAAAAAAAAAACACGCCGAAGTCATGACAAGTTATTTGTATTCGCAGAAAAAAAAAATCATCAACTGCTCTATCATTAATTGCTCGTTAATGTAATTCCGCGTTCAAAATGCATCCGTCATTACGCGTGAAAGAGAACCCGCCTGTTCGTCATTCGCAATGCGTTATTACGTTGCGTTATACGAAACTCATTCGGCGCGAACTGCCGAAGAGAGCAACAATACGGAGGGGTTGTTGTTGTTCCTAGGGAAGCTCGTCCCCGACATTTAACTCCCCTTTCCTCTTTCGAGTATTCGCGCTCGGACAGATTCTATAATCGGTTTCACAAATTCGCTCGAGTCACCGCATTTCGCATCTCCTCATTTCTCCCTCCGCGTTTACAATGGTGTACCGCATCAACCATTATCTCCACCCTTGGAGACTCGCAAATTCATCGTTTCCGGGACGCGTACCACGTGTTCATCCGTGGCGGAGGGACGGAAGAATTTTTTTCTTGAAGATTCTCGCGGAGAAACGTCGTAATTGACTGAGTTCATCGGGGTCGACTACGGTCGATGCGCAAAATTGGTATATCGAGGCGGCAGAGCGGTAATAACGAACAAATATATACATCATATATATATATATATATATATATATATATATTTATAATCTATAATACATCTATATATAATATAATAGTCTTTAGATAAATAATTTAATATATATATTTAGATATTACATAATTTTTTATTGAAATATACATAAATAAAATAAGAAAAGTTTATTGAAGCATTTTCCCACGTAATCTTATTTTTGTACATTTGTGCTTGCAGCGGCTTTGAGTGCCATAAAGACATTACCATCTCAAGCGTAGCCATCTTGTATCACATCCTATATATTCTATCACCTCGCTAGACTTCGTCTATACCCCCCCCCCCGAAATTTACAGATTCATCGTTTCCGACGCACGCGTGTGTTCTGCCGCAACGTCTCTCACAGGATTTGGGATCCCGAAACCAGTCTTTTTTCGGCAGTCCTCCGCGAAGAAAATCCTATGATTGCCCCGAGAGAGTTAGCTCATCAGCTTCGGCTTTAAGCGAGGCTGTGTGCGCGCACCATCTCGTAAGAAAGATAAAGGTCGGACGAGAGGACCAGGGAGGGTGGCGAAAAGGAGCTCCAAAAGCGAGCGAGAAGACTCGCTCTCTCTCACCAGAACATCTTATTTACGTTAGTTAGGGTTTGTTGGCGCAGCCACCCCAGGGGCTATTCAATGTCTCTCCGCCGCCCATTTCGGCCCTCTCCGCCGTTGACGCACACGCATATCCAGGAACAACTCCGCCCGGCATTCCGGATCCTTGCTATTACACCCGCGTCACAAAACCACCTCCCGTCCCGAATCCCCGGAGCCCATCCAGTCCCGGAGAACCACGCCCGACTCGCGTACACACTCGACTCAAAGCGTTCCTTGTGTACACCGTTTGCGCGTGCCACTCGGTATATATATATATATATATATGTACATACATATACACATACATATACACATATATATATATATATATATACACATATATAGTGTATATATATACATATATATACTATATAACGGTGTACCGGCTAGAGTAGATCCCCGGTAAACTCCGACGACATGTCATTCGAGCTGAAAAAATCTGATCCGGGAGGTTAGGTCGAGAGAGGAACTGAGGGTGCTAACTGGGCCGGTTGGAAGGAACTACATCGGGAAAGATTCTGATCAAATTTCGATTCGGAATCGAATGAGAGATCCAATCGAACGTGGGGGGATGACGATGATGTCGCGACGACAGGGTCTTCCGAAATTTTTCTCCATCTGACCAATCAGGAAAATTCTGATAACATAAACTCGTATCGACCTTTTCGCTGCCGCGCTCGAGTTTTTTTTTGCCAAGTAATAACAAAATATCTCTTTGTTTTAACTTGTTTACTTATCTATATCAGAATTTATACTAATTTGATAATCAAGTTGCAGTAATTATGTAATGTGAAGAATTGCGTGGATTTGTCAAATACTACGATATAAATTAAAAAAAAAAAAAGATGTTTTATATTAAATAAATATATTTTCTTGAAAATATACTTTCTCTCTTCTTTCTCTTTTTTTGATTGAAAGAATTGTTTATTTTATTGGAGTACAAAGATCTAATTGTAAATAAATATATTATATTAAGTATATTATTTTATATCTACATTTTCTAAACTAAATATTGCTTTCATAAAATATAAACTATTTATTTTTAATAAAATATATTATTTTTATAATTAAAAAATTCAAAGTTTTTCTAATTAAACAATGCATTCTGATAAATATAAAAAATTAAAAAATATATATAAAATAATTAAATAAAATATTTATATCTATATTTTATAAAATTAAAATATAAATTATAAAATAATTTAAAATATAAATTAAAATATAAGAATAGTTGGTTAAAAATTTTTTATTCGTATATAAACATGCGTAATAAGTGCTTAAAACAAATTAATTAATTAAGAAAATAGATATTTTGTATACAAGTAAATATGTCATTAGCACTAAATAGCTTTCTTGAATAAAATAAAATTTTATTGTTTCACAAGATAGTTTTTCCCTCAATGTACAAAGTGCAGCATTTGAATATCGTTGCGTGAGGGGAAGAAACGTTGTACGAAACTGTGAATACATACATCGTATTCTCTGTAGGCTTTGTTAAGGGCTCGTTGCGAATGAAGAGCGAAGCTTTGTTAAGAGCAAGGGGAACGTGCCGATTTAATTAAGGTAACGTTGCAACGTGGTAAGGCTTCTACATAGAATTGACTTTCGCAACTGAATATTCGGAAAACAGATACAGAAATTGCTGCTGTTCGCTTGGTTTTGAACTTTGTCTTACCAGGAAAAATGGAAATTATCAAATAGCTCAAGAAGTTTACTTATCTGAGTAGATAACGTTTGTTTATCTGAGTTTATCCGTTATTTGGTTTTCAAAATTATGTTGCTAAAGGAAATTTAAAAACAGTAATATCCGGAGTGTGCAACATGATGATAAAGATAATAAAAATTTCTAAAATCGATACGTGCGCTCACAACGTAAAATTCGATGTACGTACGTACCTACATAAAACTATAATATAACGCGCGCAGTCTATTAGTTTTATATCAAAAGCATTTTTCGTTTACAAAACAGCTTGTTTACATTATACATACATATATATTTTAAATATCACCTGCAATTTGAAGATAGTAACAAACATAGTTGAAAAATGTGTCGATCGATGATTATCCATCAGTATTCATAAGGTGCGCGCACCCAGAGAAGAAGCTATTGTAGCTTCTTGCCAAACGAGAAGAACCCATAAACCGTAAAGGAAGTCATAAAAGCTCCGAGCGAACGCTTTACGGTGCGCGCGGCGGCCTTTTCACTGCGTGTCGAAAAATAGAGGCAACGCGAGAAAACCGAACGCGAAGTCTCTCGTTCCCTTCGTCGCGTTTCGAGGCAAGAGGAAGCAAACGATGGAAGATTGGATCGACGACCGATATCGAACGAGAACAGAGAGAACGAGAAAATACCTAGTATAGTATCTATAGTTGCGAAAGTTCGGCGATTTGGTACAGCGGAGCAAGAGATTGCGCCGCTGTAATCTTGTCGACAAACTCCGTAGGACTAAATAGACCGAATATCGTACAAAGGATAATTAAGTGGTCGGAGAAAATATATCGGATCCTTAAACAAGTTTTTTCATTTCTTGAGCGTCAACTTTAAACCTATGTAACTATTAGATTGTGTTTCTAACAGTTTCTTCGCTAACATTAAGTCCTCTTGCAAGCTGCTGTTGACAAGTTTGAGATGAATCGGAGGTAATCATTGCCTTCAATTCTTCGTCATTAGTGACAGTTGTTCCAGTTCGTCTTCAAGTGTTTTATTACCAGAAGAACTTTTTGAAACCAGTTTTGTGCTATGTGATCACTAACTGTGTTCTCTAAATGTCTTGCAAATGTTTCAAGCAACCTGTGCGGCTTTAGAGTGTCGAGTTTGAACTACAACAGACAGACAGCCTTCGAAGTGGCTGGCATTGTCACGCTGATACCAAGTTTCTAGATACAGATAATTTGTCCATTCATTTATAACAATCGTTAACAACTTTGTTCTCCAATAATATATAATGATATTAGAATCTACAGTATTCACGCATAAGCTCATTCATAACTCACCAAAAACAAAAGAACTGAAAACTTGATATTTCTCTCCCTTAAAGAACACACACAATTGTTCGTCTTACATACAATTCTCGCTTTACACGCAGATGTTTTGACTCTTCGGACTATCTTTAGTTTTCCTTTTACAATCAATTTTCTCTTTGACATGCCAGTTCTTTTGTCTCTCTGATCTTTACATGATCACGTCAGGATCATGCGACCGAAATACATGAACGCCAGATGAACTTCGGCGAAAACATGCCGTAGACTGGCGTACGAGATTTACGAGTATGATTTAATGACACTCTTTGTTTGGATTTACTTGCTATATTTACGATTATTTACGACTTGTGATGAAACTCGCTATAAAATTTATAGCTTTACGATATATCCTGTCTTCACTTTATTACACTCGCTTTTCTCGCACGCTCCCGTTTTTCGCAAACGCAGTTATCGAATTTTTCTCAATCAGCTTACGATAGCAACTTCTTCAGCATCGCTTGCGGCGACTCGATCACACACACGAATCCACCTCCATTTGTCCGAATTCTAATACAACTTACACTAATCTAGTGAGTCGCGGATGGCTCTAAAATTTCAAAATTGAGTAAATAAGAAAACCAATGAAAATTGAGTAAATAAACATAAACACAATTGGTTGTGTGTTGACATTTTTATTTTTATCATTTGTTTATTTTCATTTCCATTGTTTATTTATTTTTATTTACGTTGACTTTTTTATTTATTCAATTTAGTTATGTACGAAACATTTTTTTCGCATTTCAGAGAGAAACGTAGTAGATACAGCGCGAAAAAATGAAAGTTCGTGTAAATATTCTCGCGCGCAAATTTTCAAAGATCACGCGGTGTATGCGGGAAAAGAAAAGAAAAGCGTTTAACGCGATAACGCGAGTGAATCTTCGTTAACGTGAGCGGATCGTTAAACATTAAAAGCGTTAATAACGACTTTGGTATCACAAAAGTGATACCAGATTTTGCTCTCCACGGTTTTTTTCTTGGCGCGCTATAAAGCAACTCCGAATAGTTTTGTAAAGAAAAGCTCACGAGAGGATAATCTTCTGAAAACCGGTCGGTGCCGCGCGTCGCGTTGCTTCGCCTCGAAAAGCCCGGGGAATCCCTTAAATCGGGGAGAATCAGAGGAGTAACGCCCTTCTCCTTTTCGACCGGTCAAAGGCGCTACGTGTATGTGTGTGCATAGATACTTGCGAAGGTGTACCGACGAAACCTTATAAATCAGACAGAGAACGAAAGGGGGTGGAATGACGCGCGCGCGCCCCGCGAAGAGAGAGCGATAAAAACTTCTACTAACGCGTAGCTTCCTCCGAGTTGCAGGATAGCGCTCTAATTAAATGCTCAACGGGAGTCTTGCTCTTTCTTTCTCTCTCTCTCTCTCTGTCTCTTCTTCCTTCCGCTCTTTTACATTCCCTTTCACTTTCCCTTCCTACTCAACTCAATTAACATCGGGCTTTTCAGCGACAATCTTGTTTCGGCGCAACTTGCGAAAAAAGATCTATGAAATCTTCAGGCTTCATTGTATGTCGCTCTCTTCTAAAACCAGCTCTCGTAAAATAACGAAGTTAAAGTGAAATGTAGTTGAGCACTTTCTCTCGGAATTTTTTAATCGAGTTAATGACCGATGATCGCTCCCGAATATAAATTACTTTTCATCAGGTCTCATTTTGCAAAACTGTTTCGAGATATTTCATTTTCGTTTTTCGCGACTCCCAGTTAAATGTTTACGATTATTTAAGTGAATTCCATGTTAAATGTTTGTTAACTTTCTGCAACATTAATATGTTAGAACGGGGAGGGAAGGGCGAGAGAAATGTTGCCGGAGGCTGTCAGGGCGCATTGAATCTAGTTCGTACCGACTGCCTGTCCGTAACAAATTAATTAATCAACGTGTAAATTGCACGACGTATAAACGCGAGTTAGTTCACGGGAGTGTATTGTGTGTGTGTGTGTGCGCGTTCAACAAAACAATTCTCTATTTACAATTCTAAATACACAGTTTTACTATATAGTATCCACGAAAACACCGCGCGTCAATTAACGCGAAAGTTAGGACGCAATAATAAAATTTCTTCTCCCTTCGCGTGTGTTTTTCCGGATTTATCTCAAAAATAAGCTGACGTTGCGCGAGAAGCGAATCTTCGAACTGCGACGCAAATAAAATGAAACGGGCGCCGTCATTGGAGATGGGCGCAAAAAGGCCATCTTGGCAGATGTCCCGGCAAGACAAACAAATTCCATTAAGGTTAGGCGAGTCGCCGCGCGAAAAATGGAACGAATATCGATATCGGGTGTTTACGAATGTCGCCAACTGAATGGATTGGCGAATCCCGATCTCTTTACGGCGATGAAATATGTTGAAGCGCAAGCGTGCCTTTGACACCCGGGACTGGAAATTTATGGGAATGCCGGGAGAAAAGTTTTTCAGACGGCGCGAAGTTGTGTTACTCTCCGCGACAACGCGCGTGTTCCCGGCCCGTTGCAAAAATTATTATACGGCAGTTGAGAGCGGCGCGTTAAGTAAAACTTAACGCGACATATTGTTTCGCAAAGAAGTTGTAATGCGAAGAGACGTGGTGGAAAAGCAGCTCGCGTTTATGCAAACGTTGAACTGCGTTGACTGACGTTTCGACAAAAGAATTTTGTACACACGACGCGCGAGCGTTGTAGTAGCTCGTATAAACGCCACGCTGAGAAAAGATCCGAAATAGTGTCGAATAGAAAGCACCCACGAGAAGTAATTTGCTCGGTATATAATTACGCAACGAATTAAATTAGTTCTTAATGCGATTTTGCTGAAGGTAAGAGAAGAGCGTGCCATGATATTAACAAGAAGCTTCAGACGTCGCGCAGATAACGAGGTTTTCCTTATCAGATGAAATTCCGGAATGTCATTTTCGAGTAGCAGCAAGGTGTAACGACATAATAGCTGCTCCCGTTTCCACGAAATCTATTCAATTTACTCTTACATCTCTCTAACCAAAATATTTCCTTACGTCTCTTCTCATAATAAATTAATATAATAATACACACATACTTCGTGTATTATGTGTGTATTATTATATTTAGAAGAATAAACAATTAAGAAAATTAAACTACAGAAAATATATCAAATTGAAACAATACAGATATAAAATTAAAAACAGAAAATACCAAAATTTAAAATAATCAAACTTTTCAAAATTATAAAATATATTAAGTTACACTGAAATAGTATATATATAATAAAAAATAGAATTAAAAAAGTAATCATTTTTTTCGTAATACAATACGTAATATAATGACATTTTAACCGAATGAAAATCGAACTGAACACTGAGAAAAGAAAATAATGGAAATTATCAGAAATAGAAATAAAGTGAGAGGAGAAAATATCAATTACGTTCGGTAAAAAATTGAATTGGGAATTCAACTTGTACGAGTTCGGCAGAAATCGTTCGTTCTATTTTCAGAAAATACAAACTATGTTTACAGTTACTGCAGTTTCGCACTCAATATTAGCATCATACGTACATACATAGTATAGGCGAGCAACCTTTATAAAGTTTTCACTAACATTCCATTAGTTAGCCGATAATACATGTATTGGCGAATGTAAATTAAGGCAAATTAACGCGATTATTGCTATTTTACACTATCCGTGCATTATGAGATAATTTGTGCTCGCGAGTTTTTTTAATATTTTTGCGCACAATATAATCCGTAAATTTATAATAATGTGCAAAAAACATGTTAACATTTGCATTCCGTGTTAGTAACAGTTTATCAAACTTTATTAAAATGATAAATAAATTTTATCGCATAATTAGAGCAATAAATGTATTTCGTAGTAAATAAATTTATTTATTTCGTTTCGTGAAATAAATGTTTAATAATAAAACGCGTTAAATTTTGCTCTCAAGAATAAAAATAAAACACGGGAATCAAAGTGCACGATTTACATGGCGCGAGCCATATATATATGTATAAATGTCCTTGTTGCAAAGATTAAATGTGATCGCAATTTAAAGCAATTAAAGATGCTAGAAAGAGTAAAAGATAATCCACGGTACCCGATAAAATCGTGCACATGAAGCAGCGTAAAAACCGTCTCTAAAAGGCGGCATCTTCAAAAGCCGCTCGTTAGAAGCGAACCTGTTCGCGCTTTCGCTTTCTGCGGTAGGGGATCGTTACACGCGTTCACACACGTGCTGCGCACGACACTGCACACGCGCGCATTCCGGCGCACACGTGTCGGCGCACGTGAACACCCGGCTCAGTTATCTCGAAGTAGAGCGAAACGCTCGCGTAACGGATCGTAAAAGTCACCGTTCAATCTTTAAAGACGTTAAACCGCGACCCGTCTCCACTCGGGGACCAGTAATATTTCCTGACGAGGACAACGCTGCGGAATACTAACGAGAACAGCCCCGCGCTGCTCTACAATGAATATCGCCAGCACGAAGCAAAAGAGAGAAGAGAACGTTTCGACGTATAAGAAACGGAGCAAAGAGAATAAATTTGTGAGTTCCGATCTCAATGACAAAAAGAAGTTTTGTCTTTCGTTCAAACTAAAAAAAAAAAAAACTTTTAAAGACTTTGCACAATCTTATTTTTTCTTTTGTCAATATTGAAATAATGTCGATAAATATCAACGTAACAGACAAGTAGGATCTCCTATCATTCCTAAGCGACGTAGAAGCATCTTGTAAAATATCGTTACTCACGCGGTCTTTATCCCGTCGATGCATAATTGATGCAGCTCGGTGCAGACGGTTGAAGATCCACTAGAACCTTCTCTATAATGCAGATAAACAAGCCTCGAGGGTACGCGAGAGGGGCGTACGATCGCTCTGTCCGCAGTCGACTCGATTTTATCATTTAAATAGAGTATCATCTAAATATGCGTCCGCGACGTTGTGTGGTACGTACAAGTACCGTCTCAGAAAAAAAAAAAAAATTGAACAAAAAAGAGAGAGATTTCGCGATTTTCTCCGAGCATTGCATTGAAAGAACCATCACCTCGCGGCGTATTTCCCGTTTATCCGACATTCAGCGAGCGCATAAAGTAGACTGCGCGCAGTCATGCAGTTTCTGCATAATGCCCGGGGAGAGAGATAAGCATCCAGGACGTTGACTCTTCCGGTCCTGCCACGGCTGCTTCAGTTGTGTTGTACCTTGTATTCTGACGTATTTGCGCCGCTTACAAGTGTGCGTCGCGAGGAAATTGAGCGGCTATCGCGTTGCGGGTGTTGGAAATTTGTTTGTCTATCTACAATCTAAAGGGAGCGGAAAGAGGAAGGTTTCTTTAGATTTAACAATATTGTTGTTAAATCTGAATAAATTATTCTATTAGTATAGTCCAAATAAACTAGGTTTTAAACCATTCCGATTAAACTTTATGTTTGAACTCGTAAAAAAAACCCTTGTTGAAAATGACATCGACTGATACTCGAATCTGGATCCTCTGTTTGACAAGTGGACGCTCTATCATTCTCCTAAACTTTTATCGAAAGTCAATGCTAAACTAATATTTCAATGTAAAATCTTCAGAGCATGAACAAACGCCAGTTCAATAATTTGGAAGTCAAAGAATTGTTAAATCATCGTAATGTTTTCATGCAATCCAAAAAACAAAAACAAAAAAACATTGAAGTCTGTCGCAAAATAAAAAATATTATTTGGTTGAAAAAATTATTTTAAATTGAATAAATAAAATCGGCAAATTCAAACTATTGCAAAACAATTAGAATGATATAAATTTCTAAACGTTACTTTATCAAAACATTACTTTAGTTTTAAATCATCTTCAGTTGACAATACATGCTGTAATATAATATGCAATATAAATGGTAGACATTCTAATAAAATTAAGATCAGATTACAAAAAACTGTTAAAACACGTATCTTAAATTAACAATCATTTATTGACTAAACATCAGACAATGCAAATTATTTTAAATAATTTTATTGTTTCTGTCAAATAATATAAAAATTTTTATTCAACAAAATTGTTGTTTAATATGAGATTATGTTGTTTGAATGCAACAAATACGAGTCAAACAAATAGGATTACTAAATCTAAAGAAATCTTTCTCTCTGCTCCTTAAAAACCAGATTTTAGAAAATTGTTTTACAAGCTTGAAATAATTTTTGTAAACACGTGTGCTTTTGGTTAACACGTGTGTGATTTCTAAAAAAAACAAAAGAAGAAGATTATTTTGAAATCTCTTGAAACAATTTCATACATGTAAATATGTATATACGGGCTCTTTAATTAAACAACAATAATCATTTTAGTTGTATAGACACGAAATTAACAAACCTAGAACACATTGTCAAGTTTAGAATTGATTCACATAAACCTCGTTTACGATCGACTTCAACTTAATTGCTTACGCTGTATCTTGTTAACGTCGAAATTGGGTAATAGCGGAGTCCATAAACACGATGAGTACATATAAACTCCGGTACTATATTGCAAATTCGTGTATCATTAACGTATACCAGCATCGTATTGCAAATTTACACACCATGAATTTCGAAAATATAATGAAATGTTCACCGATTGTCAGCAAAATTTACGCTCGAGTTTATGTGTATTCATTGATTGTTGAAAGTCGAAAAGTATACTTAAAAAGAAAAAACATTTTATAGCGCATTAAAAACATATTTACGCTACTTTAAATCGCAAAAAAAACAATATTTAATAAAATATTAATATTAAACAATTTTTAAGTATATATTTTTCCCTTGTTTTTGACAAAACCGCGAGACATGCGCCGTATATGTTTACACTGCTATGTGCATAATGCACACAACAGATAAGTTGAGAGGTAGTTTCGATATCGCGCGATGCTATCGAGTGTCATTTAGAGATTGCGGTTATACACGAGGGAGGAAACAAAAATATACATGAGGCGCGAAAAGTATTTCCAACCGTCGCGACAGCGATCCTGGAAAAGCATTTTCATGTCGTACACGCGCGTTCGCGTCGGCTTTGGATCACTTTCAAGATATGAATGAAAAGAATATCGCGAACGATATTCCCATTTCATAACAGCATTCGCAGTTGCGCGCGCGCGCGCGCGCGATGTGACAGCGCGCTGAGCGCAAAAAATGCAACAAAAGATCTGAGAATTTCACTTTGGATGCTAGAAATGGAAATATATATGGCATTGATATCGCAATACTTTAAATCCGCATGCGATGTGTCGCAAATCGCTTCGCATAAATCACACTCGGAAAAGAGAAATACGAAAAACACCAGTCGAGTATGCAAAAAAGAATTTTTAAACAATTACAAGTAATTTAAAGTAAGTTCGAAAGTTACAGTAAATTAAATTTTATAGAATAAATTCTCGAAGAATTTTAATTTGGAGAGCGGCAAGGAAAAAACTATTCAAGAGCTTATAATTGAAAATTACGAAGAAATAAAACACAAAAGAGACGACATTTCGATAGAATTTTCATAAGTGAAAAAGGAGACCGCATTTTCGTTCTCTTGTACCTCACAAACGTCCTTCCCCATCCTTGAGCGGCACTCGCGGTCTTTTATCACACTATCATCTCTGGCCCACTTCCAAAACGTCGTTCGAGAAACAATTTTCCGGAAATACGACCGTTATCGCTTTACGTCAAAGCCGCGTATCTGCATAAATAAAATTTTCAAAGCGTACAAAACGCAGCGAACGTACAATAACTTTTAAGAATTGAATTAAAAAGCAAGAAGCGGGGATTGAAACAGAAGAGACGCGAACGACGAAAATGGCGCGTTATACCGATTTTTCTCGCGGAATTTTTGCCAGCACATTTTGCGACACCTGCTTGCTCGAATGGCAAAGGCTTGCTCTTCTCTAACCGAGAAGAGAGAAAGAGAAGAGAGATATGTCGCCGACGGCTGTAGAATAGAACCCTGAAGCGGGAGGAGAAAGCGGGGGCGAGATCTGGCAGGGGCGATATCCGGCAATTTTGGTAAAAGGGTTCGGCTATATATCGGTATAGGTCCGTGGAGTCGCAAACGCACCTGGTGACGGCATGGTGCCCTGGACTAAAAGCTATCTTCCCCTAATTCACGAATAGCAGCAGGCAGCAGCCTCCTCACGGAATATACGCAACGAGCATGTCGCATGCGCGCGCGTTTCCATCAATTTTCCGGACGTTGTCGGACTATCCTCTCGTGTCCTTTATCGCCGTCTCTTTTGTTTCTCATGTCTACGTCGACACGTGCGCGGTTCTCTTTGCTCGAAACGCATTTGCGAGAAATAGTCATTGATGGAGTTACACAAAGGGATAAATCGTAACAAGAAGATGAAAGGCGTGTTGCAGAGAAAGAGAGAAATGGTGTCCACACTGCATTTGTATCCATTGTCTCTCTTTGAGAAAATTTCCGTAGAAATTCATTTCCAAATACGAATTGATTTATTTGGTAAACGAACGCACGCGAAGGTGTCTTCAATATCCTACGAGACGTTTCCCTAGGCGTTCGTAGAATTTCGGCTGTAACGCCGATAAAATTCCGAGATCGCCGTCCAATTCAGCAAACCGGGGCACTTCCGTTTAAACGTCAGTCTCGAGGATATGGCGCGCCGTAGAGAATTTCGACATTCACCGAAAACCGAGGAATTCTGACGCCGGACGGAAGGTAAATTAGATTGAGGACAATGCGGAGTCGAGACTTTCGGGCCGCGGGCGAATTTCATTCGGTCGCGCGCGCGAGCCTTTCCGACAAGATGAAAAGCGCGCGCGCACACATACGCGCGCGCGGAGAGAAAGATCAGTTAGCACTAATGAGAGAATAAGCACGCCTCGAGCGATGTATGTTAATTTCAAAGACAGGATCTATCGCGAGATTACCAATTTTAATTCTACGAGAAACTTTTCGATGTACTTTTGATTAAAACTGAATTATTTGTCAGATAAAAAGTGTTTGAGAAAAGATCATACTTTTATATCACAAAATTTCGTGTGTATATAGTACTTTTTAGATTTAAAAAATCTGATAAATTCCTTAGAAGCAGCAAAAGTTTAATAATTCGCCGCCAACGAAAGTTCATAATAGATTAAAGGGAGTTTTTCGAGAAGAGAGAAAGAGAGAGTTAACTGATTATAAATTAAGTGCAATTTTTAAGCCGCGCTAGTGATTGCATAATTTGACGACCGCAAGTACCGAACTGTACGCTCATTGAGGTTGGAAATATATCGCGTTAAGTACAAAGGGTAGTTATAATACCCCCGTCGACATCAAATACGCTTTTCATTAAATACGAGGCAAAATGAGAGTACAAAAGCACGTCTCGCTTTGCGCGCTTCCGGCGCAGTACGCGATGGGAGTGACGGAAACTGAAGATGAAGATATGCAATTAGTGGCAAAAAGAGAGAAAGTCACAAAGGACCCGTTTATATGCTCGATATAATAAGCCTTTGTCCGGAATTAAATATACCTTTGCCTCTCTCGAGCGCGCGCTTTCCGCGCCAAGTGTCCGATGATTAATTCACGCGTTCCGAAAAGTTCATCCGCGCTTCATAATGCGATAATGAGATGTAAAGGCGCATTTTCCTGCAACGGACGCGCAACTTTGCGCGCGCTACTCATCTCAGAATTTGCGATTTATTGGATTCTTATCTCACAACACACACAAAAGAAATGAGAGAAAGAGAGAAAAACAGAAAAAGAATGAAAAAGAAGATAGCAATAAATCGGCAATTTCTGGATAATGCAAGTCCGTGTGCGTGTCGCGGGTTGCGTTCCTGATTTATGCATCCACCGAGATCGAGTATATGACGCGGATAGCGCGCATCGAGATTGCAATTGCAGGAACGGCGATTCTTCTACGAACTATCGCGCGTTTTTCGCGACGAGCAAATATCGGCGTGCGGCAGTATACTGCACCGAGCAATAAATTGGACGTCCGGCAGGCAATGCAAAAAGTTGGACAAACGGCCGCCGCGCAGGCCCCGCGGGGGTTGCGTTCCGCGCAAGGGGGCGGAAATGCCGTGGCGAATTAATTTTGCGTGTTCTCCGTGCCGACAGCAACGAGACCGATCGTCAGCGATGCCGCATATGTACTGGGTGTGTTCAAATAACGGCATATCAATTCGATATCTTTGTAATTAAGATGTTTCCAAAAGGAATCACACAAAAACAAATATATGTATGCGGAAAAAAAAGATTTGCTAAAATAGCAAGAAATTAATTATTATATCGTCAGCAAGAAAAGTTTGCTAAGCCTATTAAAATTCTGGGTTTTCCAACGAAATGTTTTTTTTTTTGATAAAACAAAAGTCAGTAAATTGAACAAATTTTTCTTGCTGGCCATATAATAACAAAACTTTTTTTTCCGTGTAGAAAAAATACAGCGCGTGCTCACGTATTTTTTTAATATAATTTTTTCGTTTCCAAAAAAAATATCAACAAAAAATAATATTTTTATTAAGTGCGAACGTAAGCGTAAGTAAGAAATGAAACAGAAATTCAAAAAAAAAAAAAAAAATTGTAGACCTAATAAACGAGAGCTTGTAGGCTGTTTGGGTGCTTTACCTGACATGAGATTTACATACATAATATTAGAATAAAAAAAAAAAAATTATAATAAAAAAATAAAAAAATAAAACTGACCAGAGAAAGAAAATAAATGGAAGAACAAGAAAAACACTATTCGTTAAACAATATTCGTTAAAATATCGATTTCTCAAAACAAAAATCGATCACATTCCTCTGACAGAGTTTGCGGTATTTTTCCCGACGCGGTTCAAAGCAAACTCGATGCGTTAGTCCCTTTTGACGTGAGCAAGTTGAAGTCAAGTTTCACGGCAGTTAAAGCGTTCGAAGTTTCGGTACGTCCATAGCGACATATTGACAGAAATGTGTGTGTGTATGCCTGAAATTGCAGCGTAACTAATTACAGGTTTAAACTACGAGCCGACGATAATGTCGAGCCGGGCACGCAGATGAAAGGAAATCCCGGTACATCGATACTCGGGAATGTACACACACGCAAACGGAATCCCTTATTCCGACGAGTTCGCGGAAAAAAGGGGGTGGTCTGCACCTACGGGGAATTAAAAGAGCTCAGCGCGGGCGTATCCATCGAATTTTGCGGAAGCTGTGTCCGCGCATCGCTGCGTTTCGCTCCATATTTTCCCTCTATCCTCCGGCTTTTTCCATCCGTCGCCGTTCTTTTTTTTTTCCCCCATCGCGTCGGCAGGAATAAGTCGACGAGGTGCAGTGATCGTCAGTCATGAATCGAAAGTAAAGAGAGAGTAAGCACCGTGTGTAAACGCACGATATTTTCCGCTTGTGGTTGTTCGCGGTTGAAGCCAACCAGATTTGCACGAATAGCGCAAATATTCGAAATCTCTCGCTGGAAAATTGAATTCGCTGAAACTGCAGATTGAAAACCAAGTGCGAAATAATAATTTCTAAGCGTTAAGAGAAACAAATATTTTTCAAATATTTAAAATAGGAGCGTAAAAAAATTGTTGAGCGTATGTTTTGTTTTGTTAAAAAAAAAAAAAAAAAAAAAAAAAAAAAAAAAATAAACCTATCCAATACGATTCATGTGAAATCTAAAAAGATCTCGGTTTTTGCGATTTTAACAAGTTTGCTATTTCCAGCTTTTGATGCAAACTTGCGATTCTATCCGATTCTATCGACTGTATCGTACGAGTCTATGATCGGTCGATATTTTCATCGATCGCTGATGCTTTCGTCAGTGCACACGCGTAAATTCTCTTAAATTCGTGAACAACGAACGAACCATCGTTTTTCGTTTTCAATCTCGCTCTCCTCTCCGGTCCTCGACGTAAATTCTTCTTTAACGAGCCCCGGCCAAGGCCAATTAAAAGCATTTCGACTGTAAGAGAAGAAAGAAAGAAAAGAGAAGAGCCGCACCTCTCGTCTTACGAAAGACAATCGTGCTCTTCTTCTTCAAGCGCTCCTCTCTCGCCTGTTGAGGGTGAAATTAAATTTCCTCTGGAGAATCGTCCCGAGCGAGTAAAAGGGTGGCACACGGGGGGATGTACGTCTCGGACGGGTCGCGACTTAAATAATTCAGTCGCGGACTGCTTGCGAGGCCTCCGCCAACAACTTTCGCCGGGACGGAGAGATCTTAGCCGCAGCTGCCATTTCGCATTCCTCCCGTTCTCCGCATTTTCGTCCTGGTTCTCCCCTGACTCCCAACCAGCCACCACCTTTCACCCTCGAGGAACTAAGGGTGGAAGAACGAGGAGATCGGGGCACTGCCAGATAAGAAATCCTCGTTTCGCACGCGACGCCCAAAGAGGGTTGGAAAACGCCGTCCGATATTTTCACGCGCGCACGTGTTGCCGATGAAAAACGAACGAAAATATCAAATTCGATTTTCTCGCTCCGATCTGTCCCCCTCTTCGCGCTCAACTAGACCTCTTCTCGCTCTCCTGTCTCGTCTCGGCGTCATTAATGCTGCTCGTACAGGAGAGCACGTGGAGAACGTGACTGAAATTTGTGCTCTTCTTATTCCTCGGACTCCGTCATCGAGCGAAAATTGTTCTTTTTGACGAGGCGTAAATTACTTTGCTGACTTTGCTTTTCGTAATTATCTCTCACTGCGTTGTATATTTTTATGTTAATGAACGTTCTATTTACAAGTAAAAGTTTTTTATGCAAACATCAATTACACGCCACTAATGCCAAAATTCACAAGTCGGGCTTTGAATTGCAGTCTCATTCGCCTTATATTCGCCAGATGCGGCTTCCGCGCGATTTTCATTTGTTTCCGAATCTGAAAAATGGTTCGATGGAAAAAAATGTTTCGAGCAACAATGAAAGTCATCGATGCCATAAATGGCTGTACTTTGGCTCACAACACTACGCGCGATAATGAGCGTTTGATATTTGTTCTTCTGAAAAATGAAGCTTGTCAACGACACAGCAATGTGATACTATCGTCGTTATCGTTGTTATGCATCGTCATTTTAAATATTATCAATCGCCGTTTGTGGAAAACGCGCAGCAAATTTTGCGCAAATAAGTATAATATATCACGATGAGAAAAACAAAGTTTGTTTAATCTTTGTCAGATATTAAATCACGAAAACGCACGTGAAAGCAGAACTTAGTTCGAAGTTCGTAACCAACAACAATAGACAGCATATTTAGCACGCTGTGTAAATTAGAACTTACACGTTATTCATTATCGTATTGTTTATTCCTGCTTGTTGCGCGTTATTTCAATATTAATGATAGCCCCTCGCCGAGAGGCCGCATAATTTAGTAAATAACTATAATTATAACTATAATAATTTATACTGGACTCCTCCATATGTTAGCATCATTTTACCTAACTTGAATGAGATATGAAATTGTAATCGCGCACGTAATTCACGTTGTATTGTAATATTATAGACTGCAATTACAATTGTAATTGCGAGACCTTATAAAGACACATTTAACATCTGCGAGTTTATTATTGTATGTATTAATTAACTCTTTCACCGTTTATTTAATGAGATACCATGCAGCCCGTCTGCTATTATTCTTTTAGCATTTTTCCAAAGTAATTAAATGAACTCACGGGTCACTCGATAGTTCTAGAAAAGAGATCGAATTTCAAGCCAGCAAAGATATTATAAATGCAGTTCAGTTCTGTCTCGAGATATTATACAGGATATCTGAAAAATTTCGATACAACTGAAGTGTGAACATAAATTGAGTCAATCTAAATAAAAAAGTCACTTACCATTTTTCAAAACTTGCAATATTTATTAAATTATTAATTAATTAATGTGAACCAATGAGCGTGTGGAAAGCGATAATCCGGATTTTGTAGGCGTGTATGATTTTCATTTGTGAAAATCAGCTGATCGAAAAAAGCTGTTTCACATGCTCGCTTGTTTGTCCCGTTGCTAGAACATAGCATGAGATAAGCCAGTTTTTTTACAACTGAAAATTATACACGCCTACAGACAGGGCTGGGCAAAATACATTATTAAAGTATTTGAAATACAAAATACAAAATACTGTCAATCGTAGTATTTGAATTACAAAATACAAAATACTTCTACTTTTGCGATTTAAAATAC
>QVNW01002248.1:0-40322 GCA_014825475.1 Pseudomyrmex flavicornis
GAGTAATTATTGAATAAATCAGGCCAATCAGCGCCGATCTTTAGCCGGGCGCACGTCAGTGAGCCGCGCGGAGCGCTCACGCACACTACTGATGTGCGCCCGGCTAAAGGTCGGCGCTGATTGGCCTGATTTATTCAATAATTATTCCTTTATTATATGTAAGAAAAAAAAATGGTTCAGGACTTTTCAACTCAATTTTACTCCTTCTATCTGCCTACGAAATATATTAAAGTCATACTGGGACACCCTGTATATATACACACACACAGAGACAGACACACATGCGGTTTATTTTCAAACTTGGCCATGAGGCAACTCGCAACATACTTGCGAACACACGCAGCAGATGGTCTTGAAGTTATTTTAAGTATCTTTTATGAGAGAATGTGTTTCACATTTCCTTCTTCTCCTTAATTTAGTTTTTACGAATTATGATTTTTGTGCTTACGATAATACACATTTTGACGTTAACACGTAATCGACACCGACCGCCTAAAAATAGACGGTTCGCTAATGCAACGTTCGTCAACCGGAAGCCTATTTTAATCGGCTTAGTGCTACTACCGAGTTAAGTGTTATGATAAAAGTGCATTAATTGCTATAAATTATTGTTAATTTTCATGACATTATACAGATGTATCGATATGCTCTCATGTATGTAAATATCTCATGATTTTTTTAAAACAAACGTGTATTTTTGTTTGTGTCAAAAGTGGTAAGCAAATTTACTCGATAAGATGCGCAAATGTAGAGCACAGCATTCAACACTATTATCAGTGTTATTAGCACAATTCGTCATTCTCGCGTTATCACTTGTTACGCAACTATGTTGTAACTCTTTGACTATTACAGAAATAGAGCACGTCTCGTCGCGAAGTAAAATCGCATATGCAAGCCGAAAATAATGGAAGACTGTTAACAAGCGAAGCTCCCCACATATGACGCATGTAAAAATTTCCGTGATAAACTATTTTAGGCGCTGTGTCGACACAGCAATGAATCTTAACATTTAATTGACGTAAAACCGCGAACAATAGTCGTGATCGAACGTGCGTGCTCGCTTTTACACGAGCACCGGTCTCGTGATTGATCGAGTCTTTTTTTTTTTTACGTAGGTAAGTCCCTTTTTCGTTCTCACCTCTCCGTGCCCTTCTCCTGCGTCACATGATATTGCATCGGCGTCAGGCGACTTAGCGCCTCCTGTTTTTCGGCCTCCGTCATCATCCTCCTGATTGCACCGAGCGCGAGCCGCAAAATCTTGAGACGCGTGTGCACGGGAAATCAAAGTTCCCGTGGGAATGTGTCAAAAAGCGAGTATTACACACGTTACGATGAGTAACGGCCTATCCCTTACAGGCAAGAAAGACAGTTTCTTGCCGCGGTTTTCTCTGGCGGTTTTCGTTTCTTCGCTCCGGACGGCTCGACAACGACTTCGTCGCAACGACTAGTGACCCTGACTGACCGTTCGAATGTCGCGTTTTGCAGAACTGGCGATAAACTGGGGCGCTCCAGTCACTTTCCAGACACCGACGCGACAGCTGCTGCTGCACACATGAGACGTAACGTGACACGTTCGCTGGATGAAAATGGATGAACAGCTGTGTGTACGAGCAGATGGTCAACCTTGCGTACTTTTAGAAATAACATAGAGACGTAACAATTATTATTGGCACGTGTGAGAGATGTGTAAGATATGGAACTTGAACTTGGGAATCTTGGGATTCTCTCGCGTGTGTCGCGAGAAACGACGTTTTTTTTTTTTTTTTTATTCCGCAGAGTCGCGCGTGCATCATCTGCGCGTGCGCTACATTGCAATTTTGCACGATAAAAAAAGATGAGATGTTCACGTAATGAAATGTACAATTAATTAAACGGAAGTATTTTTTCTTTGATTTATAATGTAATAACAAAAATAGTCGAGACAGAGGTGTACATTGATCTTACTGGCACACAACGAATGTATCACGATAATGATTTTACTGATAATGGATATATTAGGCAGTAGCTGTACCGATAGTCGATAAACATAACACCTGACAAGAGTCGTGACGTACGAATCTAAAGAACGGCGCGCATAGTTCGAAATGTCAAAAATCGATGTAACTTTGTGCACAAAGGCGTCCTCTGTGTGTCATTCATGTGCGCATTTGTGTTATTTTAAGAGAGTTAGAAAATACTTTCTATTTTTTTAATCCCGGAACAAACCTGCGTATCTCTCAAATCCTATGAAAATAAATTTTAGAAGAGAGAAGTGTTGAACATGGAATTTACAAAATTTCGTTAAAGCACACTGTGTGCGCGTTTGCTAGCGTTCGCGAATGATCACGAATGATCACCAGTGTGTTTGCGATGTTCGCGGACTGGTCAGCGTGACGTCATAACCTAACTCAACGTGCGGCAGGACGCGACGAACGAGCGCGATTGGTCGACCGGCGCAGCAATGTGACGATTGGTGGGAGACGTGAGGTCGGTCGACAGGTCGGCTGATGTCGGCACCGAGCGCCGCCGCCATCTTGGCAGACAGAACGAGCCTGCTGTCGCTGTCACTTGCCGAGTGTAACACCATCATCCAGCTGAGCTCCGTTGAAGCTTGTGTAGCGCGAGCTGTCTGGCTCCGCTGCTAGTGAACGCGGAGAAATCGCAGCGGGTTAGCGAGACGCGGATCGCAAAACCGGCTGTGGAGGAGGCGGTGGCGGCGGGCACAAAGAGGGGACGAAGAAGCAGCGGGAGAAACGGGAGAAAGAGAGAGAGAGAAAAGGTACGAGGAGGAAAGGTACCGCAGGGGACCGGAAAAATAATATCGGGGTGAGCGGGACGTCACCAAGCGGCGTCTCGCGGTCGGTTCCCGTGTCCGCTGTTCGTCGTGTCCGGCCGTGTCGTGGCCCCGTGTCTCGGTGTGTCGCAACGTGTGCGGTGTGAAGTCAGGAGTGTATCGGAAACCCCAACACATCGTTCGCTCGTCTTGGCCGTCCGAACAGTGGCCGACTTCACTCGCTTCTCGCGCGAGTGTGTCTCGAGGATTCCTCGCGTTATTGTCGGCCGCGCGCGATTTTTTCTCGCGCTCGTTCTTTCCCCGGTGTATACACGGGGAAAAAGTTCAATCAATTTCGGGAGGCAGTGTGTAACGTCGTCTGTTGAAGCGCGCTCGCTAAAT
Organism: Pseudomyrmex flavicornis; assembly: GCA_014825475.1. NCBI lineage: Eukaryota > Metazoa > Arthropoda > Insecta > Hymenoptera > Formicidae > Pseudomyrmex > Pseudomyrmex flavicornis. The sequence goes on from QVNW01002248.1 coordinate 3,155, forward strand.
AGCAGTGTGACAGCGGGGACAGTATGGCGGGACAAACCATCAACGACAGGCTGTTGGCCGCGAGGCACAGCATCGCCGGCCAGGGCCTCGCCAAGTCCGTCTGCAAGGCCACCACCGAGGAGATGATCGGACCCAAGAAGAAGCATCTCGACTGTGAGTAACGAGAGCAAAAGTTGACTACAAACGTTGATCGCGAGCTCTGTTACCGGCACGTTGTGTTCAATTCATATAATATATGTATATATATCTCTCTCTCTTTTTCTCTCGACAGGTATATCGCGCACGAAAGTGACTCGACATTAACAGTTATCACACACAGACTGTGTACAATATCTCTCTTGAGTAATTGAAGCGTACTTCGGAGAAGACCTTTCTCCGCGAATCGCGCGATCGTTAACGCGCGTATCCTTCTGACCGTTCGAAAGAAAGGCGTTACATATGTCACGTTACGCATATGTGCAATAAATTATATAATCGCGAATATTTGCACGTCGAAATTCATGAAGCAGATATTTTCTTTCTGCAATTTCCCGTGGGAAAAAAAGAGAGAAAGGGAGACGTTTCGAGAGGTGTAGTAAGAAAGAAGAGTGTAGTAAAGGTGGAAAAAAAAGGATGCGCGTTTGGAACTACCGGTACTAATTTATCGACGAGTTGTTTTATTCCCCGCTCTTGTTGCGCGATCAAAGAGAGCAGGTATTTGATATTTTTTTTTTTTTTAATCCTCGATTCCGTGTAAATGTAAACGCAAATTTCACCTTGCAATCTGGTTCCACGAGATTGCGCGTTCGCAACATGCAAATGTCATTCCCGTAAAATCCGAGAGTGACGCCTGGATTTGCGGCTGTGTAGTCATGACTCACATCTCGCTTATCTTTATTTTTTTTTAATACGAAAATCACAAGAGGGTTTCTCGGTATATGTAAACGATCACTCGGATGATCGAACAGAATTGCGCTTGCGAGAGATCTGTTTGTCCCTTCAGTGTTTATATATCGTCTCAGCGGTGATAACAGATTTTTGCGTTACGTCAAACAATACGGAAGATTAAAATCGATCTCTACGCGTGTGATTTAAAACCTTTTGTGTGATTATGCGTGAAACACACGCGGACTTTGTGTCTCGAAACAAAATGTTGTTCTAATTCCAATCCGTGTTGTCGATACTGATTCGAAAAGTCACTTGACCTATAAAAATGTGCCGAAGAAAGGTACCGAACTACTTTTCAGAAACTTGATACATCATCAGTATCAGAGTATAACAGCCGCACTCAGACTAGTATGATAATTAGAGTTAATTAGAGAGACTTTATATTCGACTCGACTGAACGCATAAATATGTCGGAAAAAAAAACACGATAAAATTTACAAAATACTTCAGTTATATTTATTTATGCACATTGCATTGGAGTTAAGTTTAATCGTTGCATTAATGCAGCGATTAGTCAGTTTTAAAAAAATGTCTCAACATAGTTTCGCGAGACGCATTGACTGTGTAAATGTATACACGTTCACCATTCATTAACACATTTGGAAACACTTTCGTCAAACATAATTTCCAAGGTGACGAGAACCTTTCGTGATTGCGGTAGTCTGTTTAACGTCATGTTGAGCTTGACGATTACATATCGCCAAGTTAATTTCCTTCCGTTACATAGCTCGAAGCATTGGATGACAGCGACTTTGATAGTCGATTGATAGTCGGACTTTATCGTTCTCCGTCACTCCTACGATCCGACCTCGGTAGAAACGCGCGTATCTCTCAATGAACCCTACGCCACGTTCACAGAAAAATCGATCGACGTCTATTTCAGTCCTTGTCCTTATTCGGACTTGACTTCTTTTTCCGGTCAAGCGGAAAACTCAGTTTCTTCAGGAATAATTATACACTCGGGAAAGATCATCATGTAAGAATATTGTTAAAAGACTGAAAAAAAAACTGCGCTTTTAAAAAGTGTGAAACTTGACGAAGACGAAAGAACCAATTTTGCCTGAACACAAACTTTGCAATTTGTCACGTAAAACGTTTTGATATTTGTTCGATGGTCTGTCTGATGAATTTTCTCACTGTAAGTTATAATGAAACATGTGTCAATCAACTCGAATTTTCCAAAAAATTTATTGTTTGATTTTTTTAGGTAACGTTGATGAGCACTCGTTGATAATCTTACTCTGACTTAATAGAGTCAGAGCGAAACCCTACGAACCTCGGAGTTCCATTTATCTATCGATTTTCGTGACCGAGCGCACAGTCGCACGGAATATATATTATAGACCTATGAGTGATGCCAAAATATTCCAGATGAAATTCTCTTCTTGATAGAATTCCTACTGGAAAAAATTCGCTCTAAAATTTCCCATCTTCTCATCTCATCATAAGAAAATACAATTCGGATTTCTCATTATTACATAGTTATCTTTTTTTACATAGCGTTTATTACGTGTGTATGCAATATTCTTAATTTATTCTAATTTATAAGACTGTTTGTTCTAATGTAAACGAACACTATAGCATCTTTCACGCCGAGCGTGATTCACGGTGCTCTATTCCTTCCTGTTCATGTGTCTTTGTGTTTTGGTTACACACCTTTAGATACAGATATGAATGGAATATTACAATAACAGAATAATATTTGCCATCGAGTTTGACTCGTTTCTCTTCAGCAATACACTTCAAATAATCGTTGTTATTGAAAGGCTTTCATTAATCACGTAAGAATGGCGAATTATAATACTTGAGAAAATAATGTAATGTTCAACTTTGTCTTGTACGCATCTTTGAAGATTATTAATTTTATAATCATACATTTTTGGAATACGTCAATATCAATATGTGAAAAAATGTTTCGATTTAGAGATCAGCGAGATGTTTATTCTTTATTTTTTAGAAAGTGCAGCGAAAAGTTATAAGAGTTTTCTTGTCGTTACAAATTATTAGCGGGCACGAGATGTTTGCTCGACCGATAAGATGATGGTCACGATTACGAGAGAGATAAAAAACATTATCCTGTATAAAAACAGATTAAACAATGAATGGCCTATAAAGCTATTCGCATCTTCCAAAATCAATTAGGTTTTTCTTCCGCCGTATAATCTCAGTACGTTTAATTGATCACGCTGCCGTACACGGTATCATTATGGTCGCAGATTAGCCAGTGAAAATGAACTTTTATATAAAGTCATTCACGGTCAACGTTCCTCACGGTCAACGGTCTCTTCACCAAGAGAGCAGTCCATATTGTGTTGTTACCATTACTACTACGAGCGATAGAAAACAAAGGAGTCTGTCTTCAACGCAGAGTTGAAGACAGCGAATATTCAAATTTGAATCCGTCTGCGGAAGAAAACAGACCGGTAGCGTGCGAAAATTGCGACAAATATATGCGTATAAAATATAAATAATTGTCGAGATGCACAGGTCTGTTTCAAAATCCTGTAAAAAACTTTCGATTTCGAAATATTTAAAAATTATACACAGAACAGATTTAATATAACACAAGTGTTTTATTTTTTTAAGCAAAACATGAAGTGTATTTTATCGTTCAGGTTGCCTTTTAAATCTTCCCGCTGTAAAAAAAAAAAAAAAGAAAAAAAAAACAGTTCGAGAACTGTCCATCAAAAATACATTCGCAAATAAATTCGAGAGATGTGCAAACGAAAAATCGAAGTGTTGCAAAAATGTGCGAACGAGTCGGATTCCAGAGAGACACTCGGCGCGCGCAAGGTTCAATTATCTCTCTGTTGTGTGTGACACGATTATGGTTAATCTTATCGCGTTTACACAAAATCGAAACAAAAACCGACTAGAACAATTTTGTAATATAAGAAAAAACACGATTAGAATTTGCTGTTTTTTTTTTTTTTTATTAGATCTTTGATCCAAAAATTACGTCACTTTGTGTAGTTTGATTCACAAAGAAGTTTTTGTTTTAAACAGGAATTAGGTTGTGTAGAATATGGTGGATCTTCCACCGAGAAAGAGTTCTTTACAGATAAATGTAAAATCAACGGATGTAATTATAAATCTGGCAACTTGGAAAATTCTCAGAAAAGATATAAATTGCAACGGAATTTAATTACGAATCAAACCGTGCTCCGATCAACTCCGGAAAGAGTTTAAAATTAATAAAGTTAATGTTCGAACGTTTCTTTCTCTGTTGTACACACATACACACAAAGCGCGTACAACAAACTACACGGGAGAGATCAATCGATATCACTTTTATTTTTCATACAGAGAAGTAACAACGCGTCTCTTTTATCGGACGGATATGCGCGTTCTGAATAGGTATTGTTTTCTCTTCTTGTTTGTGCGACTCAGCTCTCTGTAACGATTACAAGTGAGAAATTTGTATCGCTCTTTGCAAGAATCGTAGGAGCTATTTGTGAGCTGGCATGACCGTAATTTTTGTGCCAAACTGCACAAGAAGAGCAAACGCAAATCTACTCCCGTCTTGCTCGACAATACGGGAGTGAGGTCGGATAGTGTCTCACAATTGAAAAACCGCAATGAAATTCGAACGCGCGCGTGTCGGGATTGGAGAAGATACGCCGCGCTGCTCGATTGAATTTACGTAAATGGTTAAACACAACGTGCTACGTATACGTTGCATCGCGTGCGCGCGCGTTCTCTCGAAAGACCTGACCGCGAAGTAGACTGTCGATTTCAAGAGCGAAAGAGAAAGCCAAACGGAGAACGCGCCAAATGAAACAAATGAAGAAAAAAGAACAGAGATTTTACCGTATCAGGGAAACGAGTCGTGATTACGATTGCGTCGCACGCGCCGAGAAGCGGACGGTAAATTTTTTTTTTTTTTTAACGTTGGAAAAACACCGAGAATTCCTTTTCTCTCTTCTCCGAATAAAAATAAACTACTTGAAAATCCACGGGAAAATCTGTCACAAAAATAAATATTAAATTGGATCTATACTTAATTGAAGATTATTTAACAGAAATAATGTTTTATTTTTTATCTAACGGGTAATTTTTAACGTTTCATCGAAAATTCAGTCTGTGTTACTGTTTTTTTTTTTTTTTTTTTTTTTTTTTCAGCATGAGCTGATTTGGAGCTCACAACATACTGCAATCTCTCTCTTTACCAAAACACTTTATCGTACACGCCCCCGTTCGCGTCTGGAGATACATACATCGCGCGCAGTGTCAGTTAGTCGGTGCACACCCCTTTCGGTTCGCCCAGATAGCGATTGTGTTTTTTTACCAATGCCGCGTCGTTTAATATTCTCCGACGATTGCCAATTGTGCGGCTTTATCGGAGGATTTATTAAAAGCTCTCGGCGTATTATCAGCCGCGCGTCTCGCCAATCGAATATACTCGTTGTGTCGTTCCGCCGATTAAAACACAACGTTCTCTCGCGGTTGTTAAATTCTTCTTTTTCAAATATTAAAAATAACGCGCGTGTTAATAAAAAAAATTCACATCTATTTTATGCACGCACATATTTTACGCATACTTCAACACATCGGTTCTATTTTAGCGTCGCTGTTTTTATCCAATATCACGTAGTATTTTTATTATAATTTACGTACTTCCCATGTATTAATATTTATTTTAACGTTGCGTTTAATATCACAACTCGATGCGTTTTCTTTTTCTTCATATTTGCCTCTTGGCAGCTGTGCGAATCTTTATTTGAGAGAGAGAGAGAGAGAGAGAGAGAGAGAGAGAGAGGCGTCTTTTAACGCGCGCCGACGCGTTGCGGCCGGAGCGATAACTAACAATTATACGCGAGTATATTGTTTTCGTGAATCGGTTCGTCTTTTTGAATGAATCGTGTGTCGAGGCACACACATGAGCGCGCTTGTTTTTTTTTTGCGGACACACGTGACGATAGTAGCGGCGCGAAGAGACGCTACTTAAGCCCCGTTAAATCCGGTTGTATGTTTGGGCGAGTATAATTAGAATGCACAGGAAAGCATCGCAAGGTCGCTTCGCGCGGTTTGCACTTTGCGTGTGTTATCTACACACGCAAAGAACATATGTAAGTTTTGAGGAAAAGTGTTTGCAGAGAACTCGCGCAGAGGAGCAAACAAGTTCAATCGCTTTTTTGTGGCGTTTTAAATTATTAAATTACACAATAGTCGGGCATGTAATTATCGCGGTTTTATCCGTATGTCGGTTTCCAACTTTTGCAAAATTTTCATTCGCGATAACACCTTGGCGCTCGATGTTGTAAATGTAAATGTTGCATTGACTCGTGTAAAATGGATGCGGAGTCCAAGAGGCTTGCTGATTCATTGCTTTATTCGCGTTTATCCGGTGTCCCTCCGATGCCCCGTTCGTTCGCTCTGTGTGCACTTTCGTTCGCAGCCCTCTCGTCGTGACTTCGATATTGCGGGATCATCAGTCGGTCGAGAGTGAGAAGATCTGTGGGAAACCAAACACACACACACACACACACACACATATGGGAGGAGAAAAAATAACCGTATTTTCTTCGCGTTCTTTGCGAAGATATAAGCCATCATTATTGCTTTTCTCGAACGGAAGAAAAATGCCTGAAAAATTGATAATTACACAGCTTCGACTGTGTGTGATATCCCATAATAGCAATCAACAGATATCAGCGATCGTATCGCTGAACACGAGGCTCGGCGCAATAGCAGCAGCGTCGCGTTTAAATGTCTTACGTGTTGATTCACTTGTCAAGTGTGTAAGTATCTCATTTTTATTTTATGGGTCTGGTGAATGTGTTGAGACATTAACATCCTCGGAGAAGAACGTATCCTTCAGAGGATTGTGGCCGAATCACTTCTGACCCCGTATCTACTGAATAATCGAAGAGTCGCTTTGCATACAAATAGCGTTTAAATTTTTTTTTTGTTTTTATTCTGTAATATATATCTTTATTTTATTTATTATTTAAATATACATTTACAGTTACGATAGGTTTTGTTAACTTAACAAATATCCATCGGGTCTCGAGTGAGATCCAGCTAAGCGCCGACGAAGAGCTGATGCCGATTTCTTCGCGTAATAATTTGTGAAAGAATTGTTATTTAAGTTTGTCGAAAGATATTTCCCATTAAAATTCGCATAATAATACAATACACTCCGCCGTACATACACGTGTTTTATTCAGCGACGACGTGCGCTTTAACCTTGTTACTCTGGTATTATCGCCGTTCCAATGCGGCTGTTACTTTCGTCAATCAATCGCGATTGACGTCGCGCGGATCGTGTCGTCACCCGGCGTCGTCGTCCGCTTACACAGAAGAAGTGTCACAGTTTGGCACGCGTGGCGTGTTTTTTTTCTTCTGGTTAGCAAGTCAGTCGACTTCGACATATAATACGTATGATCGGAATTCGTCACATAAAAAAATCAATAGCATCGACTAATTCACTTTTGTACAAACAAGGGATTTTGGCCGTTCTTTTAAAACTGATTAAAGCCGAAAATACAGACGTTTCGCGAGCACGTATCAGCTGGAAACTTATACCGCTACCGTACGACCAGCTACTTGATAGCAGCGAGTTTCAAATCTGTTAGATTATTACTCATATACCGATACTGCGAAATAATGAGAATAATGTTGAGAAATGTATACAAATTCTGAATCATTCGAGTTCTCGGAATCGTCCGAATGTCTGATTGTGAATCATTCGAGTTGTAAAAATTCCACTTTTTGTGGAGAAAATTCTGTGACAAATATTTATCTTGAGATAAACAAATGTCTTCACGCGGTTTCATCATATTTCTGTCAAAATTTGATCTAGATTCTAATCTAGAACAATGATAAAAAAAATAATTTGATCTACTTTCAAACAATTATACTCTTAGGCGAGAATCTCTTACGTTCGTTGCACACATGGTGTACGCGCCTTTCCTTCACGTTTAAACTCGTAACTCATCTCCAGCTAAAATGAGGTCGATGATTTTTAATTCCACTTAACAGATCGCACCAGTTGTCGTGATTTGTTTTTTTTTTTTTTTTTATTCGACGCTCAAACTCGCTTTTATATTTCACACTTTCGTGATCGACGCGTATCCGTATATGCGAGAAGTGTGCGAGCAGGAAAATTAGTTTTCTCCGGCGAGACCGGAGACGATCGAGACGCGAGACAGGAGAGAAACGACACGAGATCTGCGAAAGATCTTCGCGGTGCGATACCGTTGTCGCTGCCGGTTGATGATGATTGTGAGTCATACGTATGTAAATTACTCTGCAATCTTATAAGGTGGAGGTCAGTGCCTCGTTCGTTCGCGATGCAAGAGATTTTTGCACCGGTGTGAAGCATGCCGGCTTCTGTCGAAAATCGTCGCAATTGTGTTTCGACGAGATTTTTTTCCAACGATCTTGGAGGAACTCGTTGAAAATGAACCTCTCTGTCTCTGTTTCAGATCTAATACACTGCACGAACGAGCCGAACGTCTCCATACCGCAGCTAGCCAATCTTCTGATCGAGCGCTCGCAAAACACGAACTGGACGGTGGTTTTCAAAGCCCTGATCACTGTGCATCACATGATGTGCTATGGCAACGAGGTAAGTTGTGCCCTTTATCTTTCAATCGAGAAATGCAACACGGACGCGCACGTTTTGTGTCTTTCTGAAACGAAATAAATAATTTTTCTGTTCTCAGAGATTTACGCAATATCTCGCCTCCAGCAATAGCACCTTTCAGCTCAGCAATTTCCTCGACAAGAGCGGCGTACAAGGTGATATTTCGTAAATAATTACTGAGATTTAGCATTTTTTTTTTTTTTTTTAATTAATATAATTCAGAGATATACAATTGTTTCTCTCTAAAGAGAAGCGAAAGATTAACATTGATTTCCGTATTAACACGAAACCACGCGGCACGAGAGATGCGCACGGCTTTCTGCACTATTTTGCTTTACAAACATCGCACCTCGGTGTTTTTTCTAGAAAAATTCGTGCATCGACAACTGACTCAATCGGAGTTTTGATATGCTCGCGTCGCATGAATAATTGCAACACACGTCGTAATTTGAATAGTTGATCGCGGACACTTCAGTTCTCAAGCGAAGAACGCACTTATGGAGAAGTCTTATAACTTTACTCACCAATTAAATTTCTCTTCTTTTCTCTCTTTCTCTCTTGTTGCGTATAACGTCAATTAATTATGAAACGTCACTCGGACAAACAATCACGAATTCGACAACGCGAAATTTTCTATTTTTATATACAGCACGTCGTGCTTAAAATTTCCGACTAACTGTTTTTCGCATTGCGCTGTTACTCATATGGAAAATGCGAATCTTTCTCTTTTCCATGTATCTGGCATCTGTGTGTGTATACGATTTACTAATCTGGACTAACTTTCTATCTCTTTGGGCACGAAGCAGGGATACGCGTGGGTGAGTTCAAATCACAAAATACAACATTTCGTCCTTCGTGTTTTGTTTTTGTATCACTTGGTACACGTTATTACAAACGCTTGATAGTTTTATAAATATATGCATTTAATTAATTTTTTTTTTTTTTGTGACGTGAAAGCGAAACCAAAAGAACCGAAAACGAAATGACTGATACATATGTTTGTTTTGAAGAGTAATTAAATTAAAGTAATCCACGATGCGAAAATTAAGCGAACTGCCATAAAAGCCATACGACTAGGTGTGTGAGATGCTTGACAAAAAAAAATTATTATTTCTTTTCTAATCGAGTCCAACACGCAACGCTTATATAATGCGAATATTATGGGAAATTAATGCACACCGGCTCACCGTTGACTTTCTAATTTCACTTTTACGCATTGTTGCGTGGCTCTACCTATTAGTGCTTTTTTAATGTGCTCCAGTGACACACGAACGGAAAGAAGAATAATTCGTGTTTCTCTTTGTTCTTTTTTTTTTTTTTTTTTTTTTTACATCATCAGGTTATGACATGTCGCCGTTCATCAGGCGATACGCCAAATATCTCAATGAGAAGGCTCTGTCCTACAGAACGGTAGCGTTTGACTTCTGCAAAGTGAAAAGAGGGTACGTGGTCAGGTCAACACTTTTATGCTTTTATCTCTTTTTTAAAGCTCTTTTCCGATTTTTTTTGTTTTGTTTTTGGTGAGAGAATTTACTTTCATTGCCAATTAATTAACGTTGCAGGAAGGAAGACGGCACTTTACGCACAATGAATGCCGAGAAACTTTTAAAAACTTTGCCGGTACTGCAATCGCAACTCGATGCTCTGTTGGAATTCGATTGCACGGCTAACGACCTCACAAATGGCGTCATAAACATGGCCTTCATGCTTCTCTTTCGAGATCTTATCCGGTTATTCGCTTGCTATAATGACGGCATCATTAATCTCTTAGGTAACACTATTTAGTATTCTTCTTTCTCCTGTTTTTATGTGCAAAAAAAATCGCATTTGAGGATTGCTAATGGCGAAAGATTGTAATTGTTTTAGAAAAATATTTTGACATGAACAAAAAGCAGTGCCGGGACGCTTTAGATCTCTATAAAAAGTTTCTCATACGCATGGATAGAGTCGGGGAATTTCTCAAGGTCGCGGAAGTAAGTTGCACCATTTTTGAAATCAATACTTGAAAACTAAATTGATCAAAACGAATACGTGAATCGATTGTATACTTCGTTTTTTATTTTCGCAGAACGTTGGTATCGATAAGGGAGACATACCAGATTTGACGAAGGTGAGTACGTTTAACAAAATCACTAATGGCTTATTATTCTATTATGCGCTCTATCGGCTGAAAAAGGTCTACTGGTATTTAACGATCGGTTACGATTTCGAAGAATAATTAATACAATAAGCAAAATTATCGATAAAGTATTTAAATATTTTCTTGTTTTTCTTGTACGTTATATTGTGACAGGTAATAAAATCACTACTTCAACAAGGTAGAGAGTTTAGTAATAGAACAGCAGCGTAGTTTAGAATAGAACTTAGATAACTGATTTTGGGAGATTTGGTAGCCAATCATACATATGTCAAGTATTTTAATCGAATTTAAAAAATTTTGTATTTATGACACATCGAACTGACGAAATCTCCTGAACAGATAAGTGCATGTATTTCAGCACCGAGGATTGTTTCCTCTAGACTAAATCGCACACACTAATCCATCTTGATTTTTTACCAAAGAGAATCAAACACTGACTCTCCATAAATGACTGTAAAACATTTTTCTAGGCACCAAGTAGCTTATTAGACGCCTTAGAACAACATCTCGCGTCGTTGGAAGGAAAGAAAGGTTCCGCCGCGAACACACCCACACAATCCGCAAGGTATGTCGACGTTTTTTTCACTTACCCATCTCATTTTCTCTCTCACACAACGATCACTGTAGGATTAAATTTAAACGTCCTTACGCTGAATGCTCTACTGAATACTTAATTTCTCCCATACTTCTCCCGAAAGTCCATCGGTTTCTTTTTTTTTTTTTTTTTTTTTTTTTTTTTTTTTGCTCCGAAACTTTCGCACACTTCTACGAAGCTTTTGAAATGAATGTATCCCTCTCTTTCTTCGTACATGCACGTACAAGATTTATATAACATTCAACTTTGTGAGTTTGTTTCGAATCTCTGTATCGTTGGTTTTCAAACAAATTACTTACGATTTCTGTTATACTGTTTTCGCAAATTACGATTGTGTTATTTATTATGATTTATTATAAACTTGCCCAACATGTGAAACTCATCGATAATTTTCTCTGGAGATATGAGGTTGATTTTTTATACTATTTAATATTTTTTAATTGAAGAGATTAGTTTTTAAAATATTTTTGCAAAAAAAAATATCTACATTTGTATCCCGATCCCTTATAGACATCCATGTTATGTTTCTAAATTTAACATTTCTAATTTTTTGTAGTTTGCATATTTCCGAAGTTATAACTTAATTACTGCCAGTTCTCACTTGTGTGATATACTGCATGAATGAACTTACAGGTCCAGATAATTGTGTGACATAGTTTCCTTATAACATTATAATCGACATAGTTCCCTTATATAGTTCAATTGATATAGTGATTATCAAGGATGCCATAATCAAACATACTGTTTTAATTGATTAAATAGTACCTAATAGTGCTAATATAATCTCGTTTTCAACCTAACTCATCGAAACATAATTAGAATTATTAAAGTGTAATTTATCTCGAACTATATTTAAATATTATTTATGTAAGAGCTGCGTAATGTATTTTAATGCACATGTATTTATCTGCGTACAACATGCGTATCATTATTATACTCTACAATACTATTCCAGCTGTTTAAAACTAATCGGAATATATTTTTACATTGACATACATCACTTAATGTAATTTGATTCGCAGATTAGATTAATTTTTCGTGCTACTTTTTAGTTGCAAAGAGTAGAACACACTAAATAAATGCATGTGTATAGTAAGGAAAATTGGGAAAAGAGAACGCGTGAATGAGCGTGTGAGAAAGAGAGGAAGTAAGGATGAGCGTGCGAGTGAATGAATTGCACACTATGCATTTTCTATACGCATTGTTACGTCTATACGTACTACACCGTTTGTCTTTTTGTTTTTTTGTTTGTCTCTTATCCTTTGGTTTCAATTATCAATTTTCCTTTACGCTCCTTTCACGCCACATTATTATAAACTCGCTCTGAAACGGATCTTTTCCGTATTCTTCTTACCCTTATCCTTTCTTTTCCCACTGTCCGTCTATCAAAAACCAAAAAAAAAAAAAACATCCGAAACACATCCCATCATCGGCCAAAAGCAGCAATAGAACCAATGTAAAGTCGGGAGTGTCCGCCCTGTCTTCCACCAGTAACGCGTTTGGAACAGCTGCGAGCAACGCGCGACTCGATCAAACCGGGAACGGCCACATCGATGAGGCACTACGACAACAAGCTCTCGCGGAAGAGGAAGCCGCCATGAATCAATACAAGGTATCGTGTTTACAATCGTTTTGCCGTTTATAATGTTTAACGTGTCCAAATAAAAGAAGAAAAATTCTACCAACGTGCGCGGTGAAATTTCAGATTGCGATACAATATCTCAACTTTCAGATGTGTGGTCTGTTTTTATTTTATTTGATTTTGAATTATTTTACAGATACTCGTGTAATTCTCTTTTTTTTTTTTTTTACTTTAGATTCTTCTTTTTTATAGTTTAGATATTCAGAAATAGATATGATACTGAATTTTTAATACATATATGTATGTAATGCAGGCAAAAGTACAATCGCCATCGAGTATTAGCACAAATCCCTTCCTCAGTTCACCAACTAATAATGCTAATCAACCGATTGTGGATTTATTCGGTGCCGCGCCAGCATCCGAACAGGTACGCTGTTATTTCGTCTCAATCGCGACGAGTTTAATTGATGCAATTTCATGCAAAATATAATCCATTGTTTCAGCAGCAATCTTCGCAAAAAGCGTCGGACGATCTGCTGCAATTGGCAGGCAATCCGTTCGCCAACATGTTCGGAGCGCCGCAACAGAATATGCCCGCCACGCAACCTGCTGCGCAGAACAACATGTGGATGACCAATGGTACTGCTGAGCACAAGCACTTATTTATCGATATATTTATATCGTGATCATCATTGCTTCTTTTTTCATCGTCGCGCTTAATTTTGATAATTTTCCCTTCCGATTTTGTTTTCTTCATTTTCGATTTTTTTATCTTTTAGGTTTTGCGCCAACCGCGCCAGTGGCAAATAACAATTTTGTTACAGATAATAATTTTTCTTCCGTATTCGGACATCCAGATCAGCAATCTAGTAAGTGCTTCAGCGAAATAGATATACAAGCGAAATTTATATATATGAGCGCATTCACGATTGAGACTGTGCACTTTCATTCTTTTTTGCTCTATCACGTTTACATGTACTTTCCTCTTTCTATTTTCGCGATCACCCTTATGATATTTTTGCATCATACTCTCTCTTCTTTTTTTTTTTGTTCCTCTCTCTAACATATTAATGCGGACATATTAATGATCGCAAGGCATTTTATATTGCTATCTTGTTTGGTGACAGAAAAACAAGCTAACCTATGCACCTTGATCACTTTCTGTGCAAGCTGGCGCCCAAGGAATGGCCGCGTCCGTACCTAATCCCTTTATGTCCGATTTCCCGTCCCTCGGTGCAACCGGCGCTCAACCAACGACGCAGAACGCGGCCGCCTTCGGGCTCTTTGATCAGAACGATCCAGCGCAGGCCGCCGCGGCAGGAGCGCCGAGCGGTGATCTCTTCAGTGCCGGTCAAATGGATCTTTTTGGGAGTGACGGATCCGCCGCTGCCGCTGCCGGCACCAACGCGATGCTAAAAACCGCCGCGAACGGCGGAGAAGGGGACTCCGCGGCGGTCGAGGTAGTGGCGTCGGCGGCGTCAGGCGCCGCCGGCAAAACGTCATCTACTGCCACGCCACCACCTAGACCACCGCCACCCGTAAGCGCCGTCGCTGCTGCGAACGGCGCTGCACCACGTGCAATGTCTCCGACCGTCGGTGGCAGCGGAGCATCGCATGGTAGGCCAGCGGCGGCGTCGGCTAGCAAGAGCGCGTTCGATGATCTCAATGATAGTATACGCATGGCACTGGGCGGATCTCCGTCGCGTCCGGCACCCATGGTACAGCAGCAGCAGCAGGCTGCGATGACCGCCCAGCAACAACCCTTGCAACAACAACAAATGCCGGCAGCGACGGCAGGTGCCGGTATGTTCAACTTGAACGACGCTGCCGGCCAACCCATGATGCCCGGCGCACCGATCGTCGGCTACGGTATTCCTCCCCAAGCCCAAGTCCCCGTGGGGTACGGTTCGCCGGCAAAGCAGCCGATGTCAGGTGACGGGAATCCTAAATTAACCCTGGCTAACTGCATGAGAGTTACGTTTGCTTATTTTCTGCTAAATATGTTTTCTTATATCATAGTTTTTCTCTTTTATCTGATTGTCTGTAGTCTGTGTGATGTGTGTGATTTCAGACGATAACAATATGTAAGGTTGTTGTTTTTGTATTTTTGTATTGTTGTACATCAAATTTATACTTAAGCATATGACAGCTTGAGCTATAATTCTTTATGTAATCTCTTTATGTAATATAAATGTTAGTATGAGAAGATAAGTATTATTTATACTGTTTATCACATTACAAAAATCATGGAAGAAAAATAGATTACATTATCTGTTGAATTCATGTTTAGAACCATGTGAGATAACTTTGGGTTGTAATTTCTGTTTATAAGTTCGCGAGATTTAATTGATTTATGTAATATAATCTGCATGTTACCACTTATGACTAACTGTGATTGTACAAAGTACAAACGCCATTCGCGCGATATTATTAGAAATTCACGACTCTTTACAACTAGATCTTTAAGTATTTTGTGTTTTATCAAATAATGTATATATTATTTCTGTTTAATTTAAGTAAATCAGTACGTTTTTATGTTTTATGTATCGCAATTTGCTTTATAAATCGTTATTTAGTTTTTTTTTTTTTTTGTATTCAAGATTGCTACCGTAAATGTTGCGCTCATTAGTTTTAATAAGTTTTATGGGTTTTTATATCGATATCAGTATAAATGCACATTTTGAGGTAACATTATTGCAGCCGCGGGACAACCGGTTGGCGCGGCCAGTACCGGGAAAGTCTTGACTGGAGATTTGGATAGCAGTCTCGCTAGCCTTGCACAGAACTTGACTATCAATAAGAGCGCCCAGCAACAAGTCAAGTGAGTGCGACCGCATTTTTATATTCCCTTACCTACGTTGGAATATGATGCATAAACACGCGATAAATGACGCAAGTGTACTGGTGACATTTCTGAAAAAGAAATTGATAAATATTTTGTTTTTTTTTTCTCGCAGAGGAATGCAATGGAATTCACCAAAGAATGCCGCTAAAACTGGCGGCCCGGCCGGTGGCTGGACACCGCAACCAATGGCAGCTACAACCGGTGCTGGATATCGGCCTATGGTGAGCTTCAAACATTTCTCTTTTATGTCGTTGTTCTTAGAAAGTATTCTCAGCACGCTTTTGACTGTTAGTAGTTCACAAACACATCCGTTGATCATTTATTGCATTATTCCGAAAAAATTAAATCTTTCTATTATCTGTGACAAAACTTAGATATTCTCACGTTGCAATACTTAGATAGTTCGACATATCATTTGTTCACATTTCCTCGTTGAATCACAAAAAGTCTCTACATATTACATTAGATGATCTATCGACCGTGCTGAGTGCATAGTAATATTTAGGAACTTGTAGCTTCATTCTTGATATTATGTACGTACAATAAAATTTATTTACGAAACTACTGCGCATCGTGGGACTCTGTTACGTTCTTCGATTTAATTTTCTCGTCAAGCTGCTCCCTTTAGGTGAGTGTGATGCATGCGCAGCATACGGCATGTTATCGGCTATGTTACAGGGTCAGGGAATGACGCAACTGCTACCTGCGACCACTACTACTATGGGTTTTCCTTCGCAGTCCGCAATAATGGTAAGTTCCACGACTATCACGAAAGTCTCTTTAACACACAATGAAAGAATCAACAATAGAGCGTCAAACTTATTAGAGTTCGTTCACACGCAGTTTTACGAGCGTCTGTGTAAGAGAATAGTATGTGATAACACGAATCATGTCACTAACCCCCGTAAATAATGACGTGAGATAACGCCCCGACTCGACACTTCTACGTTCTGTTGCATTATATGCTTTTACGCATCGATATGTATTCTTTAGCGCACGTTTTCAGAATGTAGTAGATCGTAGTAATCTCTATTGTTTACGAATTAGTTTAAGATTTATACACGTAACATACGTTGATTAGTAACTCGCTTCAAAGACTTATTCAGACAGCACTTGTTTCTACAAGACGATTTAAGAACGTCTTATTGTTTTTTTTGTGGACATCTTTAAGATGTCTTTAAGATGCTGTCTGGGTAGTCAATAACGATGTGGGTAAGTCAGATTCATGCAAAATGTTGTTGCGATTACAAACACACATTTATTTATTGCCAGCAAGATAATACTCGTAAAAACAATTTCACAAATTTTTAAAACGAGAAACTGCAAACTATTTTTTTTAACTGTAATTTGAATTTTTCTCATCTAATGAATTTTAACAATCTTGTCGATCGGCCGTTATTACTTCGACGTTAACAAGAACAATGTCAAAAATTTAACAGGCACACGCTTCATCTTTTACATCTCATTTTCCTTGCTTTCTGGTGTCTGTAGGGTATGCAAGGTATGCCGATGGGCATGCAGGGTATGCAGGGTATGAGGCCGATGATGTGTCCTATCCCGGGTGCTCCCGCCGCCGGCGGCGGTATGATGGTTGCGGGTGGAGCTGCGCCTATGATGGCCATGCCCGGCGCGAATCCCATGATGACCGGTCCTAGCTTGCAGCAGCAGCAGCATCCTCAGTCTCAGCCTCAGCCTGCTGCAGCTCAGCCACAGGGCAATGCTGTCCAACTCGATCCCTTTGGTGCTTTGTGAAGGGATTAGGTACTTATCTCCGGTTTACGATTATTGCGACGCGCGACTAAAAAAACTTTGCATGTTGCAAAGTTTTTTTTTTTTTTTGTCCCATAAAAATATTTTATTTATAATGATTCGAGTATGCGATATACAAGTATGCGCGCCCAACAATAAATATTGTACAGTAATCTTTGTGACTCATATGTGTAATTAATATCACATGTAACATTTCTTAACTCCGTATTGTTAATCTAATTCTGGACAATCTGATGATTACGAACAGAAAGATCTGACCACGCTATGTTACTAATGACGCATTGTGTGTTCCATCCTGTCTCCATTACTTCACTGACAATTTATGTAAAAATGAATCGTGAATATAATCGAAAGAAAATTGAATTGTAAAATTAACACAACGAACATATAACATAACGATTGTGTGAGATGTCGTATCTTCTCGTATTAAAGAATAAATCTATGTTTCAGGATTCCAAGTGGAATTGAGAAGATGCAGCGAGAATTGTAAATATCGTGTAATATGCCTAGAATGAAAAAAAAGAAAAGAAAAAATAATAATATGTCCCGCTTGTTTCCATGAAGCCGATCAATCGCGGATTGATCGTCATTCGAATCGTTTTCATTGTGAATATGGTAAATTGTATCATAATTCCTATATCTCATATGTTCACTGAGTGTGTAATACGCGTTACACTTCGATATAGCGTTGTTTCCCGTGAGCATTGGTATATGTAAAATTTGGTAAATGTTCAAATAGACATTTGTTTATTTTTTTTTTTTTTTTTTTTTTTTTTGCAAAAGTCGATTGAATCTGAAAATTACAGGTAAATCTGCGCGTCGGGACCTCACCGATTTCAATGACTTCAGAACTGAGCGAGGAGATAATCTGATTCTTCTCTGGCTTTGAGATCAATGAAATCGGTGACGGATCTAATTCCTAATCTGTGTTTATCTGAATATTAACTTCGGCCGATGCTCAGCGGGGAACCTGATAAGGCGCTTTTTTCCGCCTTGAAATCCGTAGCCGCGCATAATTATCTAGCTTAGAGAAGAATTGTTCTAATGCGCGAATTGCGTTTAGAATGGACACGAACGTTGCGTTCACGCTGTGAATTTTTTCCTGGTGAGGATTAACTGTGATAGTACTACGGTATGTGTTGCATTGAACAGTTTTTCTTCGTTGATATTAATAATGTTGATTGAGTCGAGTACGAAGTTCGAATGTTAAGCCTATTGTCGAAGATGCATTTCTAAGTTCGATGAAAGATTTCCATAATTAATTACGTAGCAATATTTAGGTACGATTAGTTGTTATTAAAAAACGAAAAAAAGGAGGAAGAGATGTGATCGGAGTGAGGAGATCGGTTTTATCGTCTGTGATTGAAATTTAATCCGGAGATGATAAAGCTGAACCCTCTTTAAATCGGTTATCGAACGTGATCGACGCTTCGATGGTTCGTTATGGTTCTAAACGTAATCGCGTTAGATTATATACATGTAGTTAACGATTGCACGTACTAATATATATATAGTTGCGTTATAAAAAGAAACAGAGCGGTAAAGCGCAAAACAGAAAGAATCAACTTAAAACAAATTTATGTCAAGCATATTCTCGCTGATATATACATATATGTTCTAAAAAAAGATATACATATATGTTCTAAACGGAGAATGCACGGATGTATATGCATGATTTCGAAGAAAAGTTCACGAGAGGAAGGTTCAGAAAGAGAAACAGAGGAAAAGAGTGAGTGAGAGAGAGAAAAGAAACGCGCGCGCACGTGCGCGATATGACATGAACAGGAGAATTTATTCTGTATATTGTTCGGCGATATCTTAATACGATATCTTAATTAGGCAGCATTAATCGAGTATGTGTCAAACGAGTTAAAAAATGCGATTAAACATTACGAACATAATTATAATGAAAGCAAGGTACTATTGATGCAGTCAATATCCTGTTGTGCGCGTTTCCATTTTTCGTCTACACATAACACAAAAAAAAACACACACACACACGTTACATCTCATATCACACATTTGATTCAGATTATAAATGTCGTAACGAGAAAATAAAAAAAAAATCTATCGATGTAGCATATATGAATATATATATTGTAATGATTGATTAATTATTTATCTGCGATTGTGCTAGCTTGAATGAGCTTAGACCGTGATCGAAAAAGAAAAAAAATAAAATAAAATAGCGACATATTAGCACGCATAATATATGCCAGAACTTCGTTGTAAATATTACAACACAGAAAGCACGATTCTCGTAAACGACAACAAAATATTTACCAAAATCCGCGGTGGATGAACGCGATCTTCGGTGTTTCTCCCCCCGCCGCGAAATTTAAAAGCGCAACACGATATTTTCATCGAGGCCTCACACACGTCACACGCGGGATAGCGCTTTTTTTTTTCGCACTCGCATCGGTCGTGGATATCGCACGAAATACGCTCTCGCGATCTCACCTTTTTTTCGTTCCGTTCTTTCGAGTTTTTTTTCTCGTGTGTTAATATTTATTTTCTCAACACACTTCTTCGTTGCGGAACGTGTCGGATTTTCCGAACGTCGATTAAGTGCTTTGTTACTAAATCCTTTCTCAGATCGTGGTACTTCTTTAATGATCTTTTAGATATTGAATTTTAATTCACCGGAGTTATTCGTGTTTTTTTTTTTTTTTTTTTTTTTTTTGATATTATGTAGATTTGTCGATTTGTAGTCGAGTACTGATCATAATATATACACGTGTATTTTTTTACCAGTTGTTAGCATTTTTGTAAAGATATGTTATATTGATCTTTCTCACTCTTTTCATATCGATAGTCTCAATTTTGCTCTAGTAGTATATATATATATATACACACACACACACACACACACACTATAAATAAATATATCTCGATAGAGTAGATATACGAGAGGAATATTTTCGAATATAGTCGAAACGGAGCGAGTGTATATGTATCTACAAAAAGCAGGTTTATATTGAAGCGAGATGACTGTGTTACAAAGCAACGTCACTCGAATGATGGACGCAGATGGTCGATGCAAGGTGGAAGAAAAGCAGCCGAAAATATATATATATCTGCGATCTTACCAACGAAATCGCGCGCAAATCCCTTTTCTTTCATCGATGTACATGATTTTCGTTCTCAGTTATCGCTCGCTCAATTTAATTTTGCTCTTTACCTATAGTGTATTTTTGTATAAATGTGAACACACGTACAAAATCTCTGAGCGTAACCGCGAGTCCTCGTCGTGAAAAAAGCAGTCTTTTATTTATATATATATATATATATAAAACAAACAAATTGGTAGTTACAACAAATCCAACTTTGAAGTGAAGCAGAGATCGCGCGCGAGCTCTTCACAGGTCGCCGGTAGCTCCCAGATTCGGTGATCTCGACGTGCGCGTGATGATTGTTATGTATCGTTAAAAAAACGGACGTGTTAAATACTAATCGGACACGATTGAAAACAGAAGAAAGAAAAAAAAACAATACTGTTATTATTTATGAGATAAGCAGAGGAAGTTTGTGCGATTTCGATGTGTATATAGACGTATTTATAAAAGCAAAAAAAAAAAAAAAAAACCAAAGCTACCGGTGATCGAGCGTAACCAGGACAATATTATATATTATTGTATTATAGGAAGACACACACGTAAACGCGAGATAATTCACAGTTGTACTCTCTAATCGTTCTCACTATAAATTAATGAGATATTATATATTGCCGCAAACAACGCAAACATCTCTTTCTCACCGATTCGTGCGTAATTTTGTGTAATGCCTTCCGGCCGCGTAAGGGTACATCGTAATATCGTATATCGTCGGTACACAATTTGTTCGAAGCAATTCCGTTCAACTTCAGATAATCGATCGAAGCTCGAGTTAAAAATCGTATCAACAATTCACAGGTAACAGGAGATGATAAAAAGGCTAATAAAGTCAATATTGCACTGTAATTATTATAGATGAGGTTTCTTGTGTCAATATCTAATAGAAATACAGTCATGTGTTGTTACTCCAAGGACGATTTGTCACGTTTGTGTTCTTTTCTGTGTCTCTCTTTCTCTTTCGCGTGCGTATGAACGTTTGTGTGTGTGTGTGTGTGTGTGTGTGTGCGCGCGCGCACGTGTGTGTGTATGCGTGACTGTGTGAATGTGCGAAAGAGAAAGAGTGAGATCATGAATCACAGGGCAGAGTAATAATTTCAAGTTGAAGTTATTTCACACACAAGCGCACCGCATAACATGTGCTGAAGTGCATTAATTGGATCCGTTGCATGATTCATACATTCTTTTTGACGTGTTTGTTGTACATATGAAGTCAAGCTATGTAAAACTTTATTCGGTAATAAACAATCACATCGTCGGAATCATTTAACGCACTGTGGCATACATGTATCGTATGTACACGCACGCGTGTATGTACGAAAAAAAATCGCGAAATCCATCAAGTGTTTCAAAATAACGGTTACGAATGCGTTGCGTAGTATCTCGGGAATGTGTTAATAATTTATATTCTTTTGTATACAAATATATATACGAGAGCCTCGTATAAGTCTTTTTTATGTACATAATGTTTTCTTCTCCTGTTATACATATACGATATTTTTTATTTTAAACAGTATAATATTTTATATGTTGAACGAATATTGTAAAATGTTTGAAACATTTGATATGCAATTTCGTGAGAAACTGTAAGAGTAATGGCAGTCGAAAAAAAAAATCTTGTCCCACGACACGATGCATTTAATAAGATACGTGATGCGAACGTTTATTGCCGACAAACGAAAATTCATTTATCTCATAATCGTAACGATATTAAGTGATGTATGTATTATTATCATTATTATCATCATCATCATCATCATCATCATCGTCGATTCTTATACTCGTAGCGCCGATTATCGATGGTGGCAATTACATGATGACCCACCGCGTGCCGCCATTAAGTGAATTTAAATTTAAATAACGAACAAAGCGATCTAGTATCATCTGAGCGCGCAATGACGATTCCCCCGTAAAATGCCTTCTCTCGTTGTAAAATATCACGAAAAATGGAGAAAAAAAGACGGATCGCAATTGCGCGTGTGATATTAGCTAGATTTTTTTCGGCGGCATATATGTATTTAGTTTGAGAGATATATATATATATATATACATATATATATATAATATACATATATATGTACATATATAGTATACACATAGTCTTCGCTGTAATAGGAAAAAAAGAAATAAAAGGATATATACGTAGAATTCCGTAGATAATGTAAAAAAAAGATTATATATAAAAATATATATATATATATACACAAATATATTAAAAATATATGACTGTGTATTATAGCACGTGAAGTACAACTGAGTAGCGACTAAAGTCGCGATTTGGACGAGAAGTGTAAATAAAATAGATGGTTCAGTTTGATCAGTACTACAGAAAACGCGAAACACGATATATCGACGAGACTGAACGAAATTATTTATTTTTCGTTAGATTTGAAAACAATATCACACGATGAGCAAGTTTTTTTTTCCAATTAATAAAAATGTTCGATGAGTCACGGAATTTTCTAAAACTTAATTTACAAAATTTTACTGTCTCGTCCAGGTCAAATGACTATAGTTGTTACAGCCGTCTACCTTTTTGTTCGATCACGCAACACGTGCTTGACCATAAGTAAAGACGAGCGCGCGATATATCACTATTTTCCGTTGAAAACAATAACGAAAAGGGACCGCTTTATCTTCTATAGCCGACGTTTAGAGTAATTCGAAAGAAAAAAAATATATAAATAAATAAATATATATATATATACACACAAAGAAAGAGATACGACATTGTTTCCGACTTGAAGAATATTTTTACTCTATAATTTATCTCTTTCGATAACTTGAGTGTTATCGAGAATTGAGAGAAACAAGAAAGAACAGTGAAAGAAAAGCGCAGGCTCTCTTGCAGCATCGAAATGTTGATCGAAAAAGAAAACATTTAATCTCGAAAAGAATTCAAACTTTGATGTTGTAATTATGCGAGAATGAGATCTCTATTTAAGTTAAGGAAAATCCGCGAGAAAGAACAACACATGTTTCCAATGCTGAAGCGATTAAAATTTAATCTCTCTGATCAAGATTGCATTGGCTACCAATGTCTTGAATATATTGAGGCTTTAAATTAAAAATTTAAAAGAGTAGTATATTTGTTGCGTACGTGCCGCAGAATTTGTTCATTATTAAAGCTGCGCACGCGCTCACATATAGTTAAGTTTTTGACTTCTGTTGTATGCTTGCGCGAAGATGAACAGCGCAAAAATAACGTTGGTTTTTGAGCGAACGGAACACGCCTTGGTGTGAAGGACACATTCCACAAAGCGTATTTTTTTTCTCCATTTCGCGGACGGCGGCGATTCAAGAAGTTGGCCTTACAAATTTATTTATTATACCGCTCGTGAAATCTTGTCGTAAAAAAAAGCCATTTTTAAAAGAAACTTTTAATGCCATACCAATATTGAACGTTAAACTTTGATATTTAAAAAATCGATATACATATATTTTATTTCAATTATTTTATACAAATCGAAAAATATCGGAAACGGCAATTTTAATATCGATTTCAGTCCCTGAATCTCTGATATGCCATAACCGCGTCTCGCTTCGTTCTCGATTTTTTTCTTCCCCGTCATTAAGTGCAAACGAACGCGTCTGTCAACGATCGATGTCTGCACACATATATATGGTAATAAATCGTTGCAGTACATATTTTCTCTCAAGAATAAAGTTAAACAAGAGATAAGTATGTTTGTGCGCACACCACACACACACACACACGCACGCACGAACATACTTATTATATGTACACTCTGAATGATTTATAGAGCTTTTTTTTCTGTATCATATTATCATATTAACACACATTAATTATACACTGCAGAGATATGTTGTAAGATATATGTTTACTATGTAGCACATCTCAATGGCGTTTAATAGAGAATATTTATTGAAATTATTTATCATAAAGCAAAAGTTGTTACACGTGTACTGGCACACATCCTTGTTTACGTTCACTATCTCATTATCGCGTATCGATAATCGAACATATTATCTGTTTGCGTTACGCGTTTCGAAAGCAAAGTGTAAGTTGCGCGATCTAAATTGATAGAAACATCTATATTGATTAAAAAACTACTATTTAAAAAAGACGATTGAATTGACAATTTTTTTTTTTTTTTTTTTTATCAGACTCCTTTTGCGAACAAAGTTCACAGGTTTTTTTCTCTCACAGTGTCATGTTGTCCTTGCTGGTTAAACTGTGCAAAAGTATACGCTCGTTGGTGACCGGTGCGTCTGCAAAAAAAAAATCACGTAAAATGAAAATAGATCTCTTGAACGTGCGCGGTACACATGTACGTGTGTAAAATCGTTTGTATCACACTGTTCGGAACTCACCCATTCTGTACCAAACATCCGTGTTTCCAGCATCCGCTCTGGCCGAATTCAGTGCGTAGCGAATCGCGATCGGAATTACGCAGCTCATACATTGCGGCGGTTCTCCGCTTGCTGTAAAAGATTTTTTTGTACATATGTTTTAAGTATTTCATTAATTCAAGTTTTTCTCAAAAGAGAATCAAAAGGAGAGTTTCTGTCTCTCTCTCTCTCTCTCTCTCTCTCGATACTTTACCCTTCGAACGAAGAACGCCGGTTACGTTGGCCGAGTTTTTGAGAAGAGTCACGCGAAAGTCGACGGGAATATCCTTAACTCCTGGTGGTTTATAATTCTGCGAAACAGAAAGAGACATGAGTCTGATGACGCAATGTGTTTGAGGAATTTAAATGAATATATTCTAAGATGAAATTTTGCGTCTCCTAAATATATATTATGTTAACAAAACAAAAACGTGCAAAAACGTCACTTACCCAAGTTCGGTAATTCGTCAATGCTCCTGTTTTAGGATCGTAAATCAGATCCTCGCAAGTCCAGTATCCTATTCCCATCACGAAACTTCCTTCCACTTGACCGACGTCGATCTCCGGATTCAAGCTAATGCCGACGTCATCCACCAAATCCACTCTCCTGATAATGTGCTGGCCGGTCAACAGATCGATCTCAAGCTCGGCGATAGTGACACCGTAAATGGGATAGACCTGAAGCGCGTCGTCCTTCGTCGGCGCAGTCCTGTCGAGGTAAGAACGATGCGAGCAATAAACAATTAGAAGTAATAATTATTATGTGTGTTCGAAAAACTATCGACGATCTTTAATGAAGATGAAACTTACATGTAACGCGCGCACAAATCGACATCCATCAGATGCGCCTGCATGACAAGCTTCTTCCAGCTCGGATCTTTCAAATTTTTCTTTATCGGTTCAAGTCTTTCCAGAATTTCTTTGCAAGCCTTGATTGTGGCCTGAAATCAACGCGCGTACAGTTATCGATCAATTTTGTATCTTTGTATTGTGTTATTTTCCAGAACGTAAAAAAAAAACAAGAGTAGATCGAGCGAACTCTCACCAATGCGCAAGATTCGCTGGAAATACTGCCTCCGGTAACCGAATTGTTAGGCGCTACTATGTTGTTGGTCGGTTTGACGTTCACCAAGCTCAGATCGATTCCAAGTGTGTGAGCTGCCACCTGAGCAATCTGGAGAAAAGAAATTCATTTTCTTTCGTCGAGTGTTTAAACAACGTAGATGAAGTATAAATAAATCGAATCGTTGTATCTTCTTTCTGAAAAATCTGGAGATTCTCAGCTATTTGCTTTTTTTTTTTTCAGTATTACAATATTATTCTCTCAATTTTGCAACGTACCTTGGTATTTATACCTTGGCCACATTCGATACCGCCGTGCGTCACACAAACCGTGCCATCGTGCGCGCAAATCGACACCATAGCGTTGAATTGTCCAAAATACATCAGTGGGTACTTCATCGGCACTAAGGCGATTCCCCGCTTCTTCCAGCGATTTTCCCTGTTGAACGTATCGACGTTCTGCTTCCTCATGTCGTAGTCGGCCGATTTTATCAGGTCATTGATCATCGGCTCCAGCTTTGCTTTGTCTTCTTTGTTCATATTCGCCAGCCTGACCTGAATCGGATCCTTTCTCGTCGTTCTCGCGATATGTTCCATTATGTTCTCGATCATGCCCACTCCTTCCGTGGATCCTGGCGCTCGGCAGTACGTGTTCGACGGTAGATCGGTACGCGCTTCGTACGCATTCAGAGTCCATTTGTCGATCTGATAACAGCTGATGGCACACAATCGCGAGTAAGTGCACGCACATGTGTACAGATCGAAATTATTTTCTAATTTTAATCCTTTAAATAGAAAAACCAATTTTGTGTCCATGTGTTAACATTGACGTTATTAATTTGGCAGTGCTGTGATGCCAGATTTTTTCGTATACAGAGTAAAAGCTTAATGATTGTTTAAGTATGAAAACTACATGTGTTTAATTTTTATTTGTTCATTAACCAATAATTATATTTGATAAATACTTTATTAAAATTTGTTCTACTATCATAACATGTAATTTTCATATTTAAACAATCATTTAAATTTTGATTGACAGTAATAGGGACCACTGTCAGTTGTAATAGGGCCTTTTACCCTACCTTGGCATATGCGACGCCGTGACCCAGCCGTGAGACTCATTGAAGTTGCAACCGCTGTTGCCCCAGTGATTCGAGTTGAGATACTGAATAACTCCCTCGTCGTCCACACCGACCTCGTATTCCTGGCGAGTGGAGTATCTCTTACCTTGGGATTGCATGTTGCTCTCGATCGTCAAAACGAATCGCGCCGGACGATTAAGCTTGTAGCACGCCAGCGCGCAGGAACACGCGACTTGCACGTTCCGCACGATCTTACCTCCATATCCGCCGCCGATTCGTCTCACGGTTACGTTGACGCTGCGACAAACGAAACGTTTGTTTTGTGACAGCATTAAGAGTCATAAATCTGATTAAAAAAAAAAAATTAAAAATATACGTGATTTTATATTTGTAATAATCTTGAAATCGACTCAAACTTGATGAAGCAATCCTCTTATGAAGAAACCGAGAATCTCGCGCAAGTTACAACATCGACACGGCAAAAAACACTTCCGAGATTGATGAAATGTTCATTCACTTGTTATTGTTGATATTGAGAACGTCAGCAATGGCTATTTGGGTGAGGTCTATCCACTGCGTCGTTGGATAAACATCTATGCCGTCCTCCGCCGGAACGCAGACGCATGATTGAGTCTCCATAGTGTAGTGATATTGGCTTCCGGCTCGGAAAACGTCCTTTATCACGTGCTTGATGTTCTCTCCTGCGTAAAATAACAGGAGATGTTGACATTGTTATTTTGAAAAAAAAAAATTGACATTTTCAAGAACACGCGTGCCACTTTGTAGACACGCACAGATTTACGACTTATCAATCATTAACACGTAATTGCACGTACGCTGTTATCTTCTTCCTCAGTTTGCAATATTTATATTACGCGAGAGAAAACGAATAAGAATTTTTCGTCTATTTACCTTTTTTCTCTGCCGTGCTTTTGTAAGTCTGCAGGAACCTAGTCTGATCCTGCGCAGCGAGCACGTCCTCGATAGACACTATCGGTTTCCTCGTCAGTGACTCTTTGTACTTGACCTCCACCAGTTTCGCGGCCTCGTTCGCCAACATTTGCGTCTCGGCGACGATCACGCCTACCGGCTGGCCCGCGTACGCAACGTCCTCCTCGACGAACAGCAACTCGTCATCCGTCAATATCATCAGCTTGTGTACGGCCGCGACGCACAGATTCTTGCCAGGAACGTCCTTGGCGGAGAAGAACGCTATCACGCCTTTCTCGGCCAGCGCTTTGCTCGCGTCTATACTCGCGATCTTCCCGTTACCGACTTCCGTAAGAACGAAGGCGCAAAACACTTCCCCGGGATACGGTGGCAGATCGTTGCAGTACTGAGCCTCGCCCGACGTCTGCTGAATCGACTCCAATTTCGGCGACGGTTTGCTTACCGGCCATGTGTTCTTGTCCGTATCGTAATCTTGCGTACCTAAAATCAATTGCGTCGCGTTTTTCGTTCATTTTTTTTTCTCAACAGTTCACGTCATTTTACATTATTATTTTGCAGTCTGTCTTTATAAAATTAATTCGTAATTTTTAATTAGCCATTTTGTGATAAAATTCTTCGGAATTTTTTGTTGACAAAAAAGACAAAGAGATAATGAAGTAAGTTTGATTATCGTCTATGGCGCACCTGAGGAAAGACCGCGTTCCAGGATAGTACCGCCGCTGCGAAGTCTGGAATTCAAATTCTCAGGCTTGATGCTGAGCACGAATTTATAAAACAATCCTTCGGCGAGAGTCCTGCGAAATTCCGGCGAATAATCCGGCAGCACGTGATCGGGCTGCAACTCGTTGTGCAACGTCTCCATAGCGGATTTCAACACTTCCTTGTCGAGGATCGATTTATTCACCAGCAGCTCCTCGGTCTTGACCGCGTGCAGGAAGTGCTCGTTGATGGCCCCGAAGATGATGTTGGGCTTCTCCAGCACCTTTTTTTTTTTACGCAAAATATCGCGACTATATTCACGTCGAAGCTCGGATGGCAGGATAACACGCGAGTGAGATGGAAAATAACTTCTTACCTTGCCAGCCCCGTCAAGTTTGAGGAGGAAACCGGCGTTGACGTGGGCGTGGGCGTTCTGTGCACGTGGCATGATCTTGTAGGATCTGTACTCGTATTCCGCGGACAACGCCGGCAACACCACGCTATATATGATCTTGTGGCGCATGTCGATGTTCAGGAAATCCCGCAGCATCATGTTCTGCTTGCGACCCGGTCCCTCGAGAATGTGCACGCGAGTGCCGGAAGTTTCCAGCATCAGAAACAAATCGGACTGGAACTCGTGGTGCGCGTGCTTGATCATCAGGTTGCCGGCGATGCTGCCGATGTTACGCACCGGCACACTGGCAATCAGGTCGATGTGATGCGCCAGATGGTGCAGATACTGAAATCCGGCGTCCGCGGAATACTTGAGGAACGTCTCCATCGCCACGGTCAGAGATACGTTCCCGCCCAGAGTCAGGGATTCCGCGGTCTTCTCGATGCGACGTAAGTCCGGTATGTCGTTTATATCGATGCGAAGATCGGTTTTGTCGGTGCGATAAACACCTGGGGAATTCATTCCGCATCATTCACGAGATACCGTGCATTTGTGTGTACTCGGAACGATATTGTTTATATAAACAAAAGTAAAGCAATTGGTTTACACCTTGTATGCATTTTTCAGCGCAGTGATTTTTAATCTTGTACGAAGGAAAAATACTTTTTTCACAATTACCGTGCGCGGTGTTGCCGCCGTGTAATATGTACGTAGCGTTCGGCTTCTGTTGAAATATCGCGAACAGTTCGTCGATCGAATAAACTTTATGAAATTCCCCGTCGTCTAATTTTATATCCACGGTCTTGTTTTCATTTTGCTGCTGTTGTTTCCAGAATTGTTTATCGGTGCAAGTGCGTTTGCACGGCTTTCCGTCTTTCGGACAGATCTTGTACAGCTCCTGTAGTACAATGAATACGTTATTGCATATTTATGATAATAAGATTTTTTTAGCATCAAGTTGGTGGTGTACAATTTTTAAATTTTATTTTGTTTTATTTTATTTTTTTTGTTTTAATCACCTCGATATCGCGAATATCTTTCTTCATTGACGCGGGTGCGTCACTTGCGAATCCTTTGAATGCTTCCAGTATCGGCCGATAGCCCGTGCATCGACAAATATTACTGCCAAAGGAATTTTCTATCTGCTGCATGGTCAATTTCTTGTTTTCCAGAAGGCTATAATCAATGATAACCATACCGGCGCAACTTATGACGTTATAATGACTTTATGATGTGATAATAAATGTTTTCATTCGCTCTAAAACATGGCAATAGATTATAAAGCTGTTATCATGTCTATATATCTGTACAGCTTTGAAATTTTATACGATTTATTGTGTGTATAATTCATTATTGTGCGTATAATTTATAGTTCTAATTTTTATCGCTTATCGAATAGCCGTTTAATTTCTTCAAATAATTATCTATTTTGATGTTTTGATGTTTTGAATTTCAATTAATGTGTTCACGTACCTGTAAAGATTCATTACCATGCCGGGAGAGCAATATCCGCACTGCGATCCATTTTTTGCAGCGAGAGTAGCTTGAATCGTATGATAGCCGTCCTTCTTGTTTCCTATGCCTTCGATCGTCTTAATTGCCCATCTACAAAAATCGTTTCGCAACGTAAATTGTCAAGAAAAATATTATTATTATTCTCAAGAAAAAATGTTCTCTCATTCAATTCTTTACACTTGAAAATTTGAATCTCATTCTCTCGGAGATTTATTATCGCGTACCCGTCGCAAATCAGTATCGGCACGAGACAAGAATTCACAGCCATTGTCTCGCCCTTGATTTCCGCGGCCACAATGCAGGCACCGCAGCCACCCTCGTGACACATAGCTTTCGTGCCGCGGAGTTTCGCATGGTCGCGAATGTAGGTATTGAGAGACGTATTAGACGGCAAGTCTCCCGACACTGAAAGCAATGCGTTGCGAACGTAAGTAAATTGTTGACACAACGTGATACGCGGCATATAATATCAATATAACACAATTAGATTATCATACAATAATTAAATATTGTTCTTTTCGTTTTTCTTTTTGTTGTTGCTGAAATTCACATTCAGTATACGTACCCGTGTATGGTGTTCCATTAATCGTAAAATTAATGGACTGCTTCCCTTCCCTGGAAAACGCGAAGAAAGATTATAGAATATTGCATTAATGAAATTAACTATATTTATATTTATTGTGACGAGAGCAGCTTATGCAAACTTATTAAATATATCGTAAACAAATACATCGTATTGATCTCTTCTCAATTTTATTACAAAAATTTTATTTATCATATATCTCAACATTTTCAACATACATATAAGTATGTCGGCATATAATGATGCAAATCATTAAACATATTGATAATAAACTTACTTTATTGTCGTTGGCATTGTTGTTTATTGATTTTTTTTTATCGGTACCCAAGTGCGCACTTTTCCGTAATACCCTTCGTCCACCGATTTACACGCTTTTACAAGATATACAAGCGCCTTTCGAAATTCGTAATAGAAAAATTGTAAATTATCAAACATCATATTTATTCTTTAAAAAAACGATAGTTCAATTATTTGAGCGAGAAAGTAGAGTGACGAGTTTTAGAACGAAGCAACACATGCAGAAGAATCAGTCGAAGAGTCGCGTATTACTGCCCGTGAAAACCTTCCACATACATTTATTTTTTTTTTTGTTTAAATGAAATAGCTCATGAAGATATCAACAATAAAGATAAAAAGCCAATACGAGACAAGCTATACAAGATGTCAGTATGAAAAAATATATGTAGTTTTATTAAAACAAGATAATCAGAAAGACGCTTTGATCTATTACATCGGATTTTTTTCAGTGAATAACTGAATAGAAAAAAGAAATTAAAAAATATAAAATTAAAACAAGTTATCAAATTGAATTATTAAAGTGCAAAAAAATTAGAAAGTGAAGTGCAAACACTCTGCAATAATAAAAAATACGTCGTAAGACGTCATAAGACGTATTTTTTATTATTGCAGAGTTTAAGTTTTTTCTATTTGTGTGCAACAGTATATTTTATTAGTGCAGAGTTTAAGTTTTTTCTATTTGTGTGCAACAGTATATTTTATTAGTGCAGAGTTTAAGTTTTTTTTCCATTTATGTGCAACTTACTATTTCTTTTAAAAGGAACTCTGCAATAATAAAACAATACGTCTTAAGTTAAGACGTAATGCAATAAGAAAATATGTTTCTGACATAATGTTCATGAAATTCTCCTATATTCAATATGGAACATCTCAAAAGCAGATTTCCTAAAATAAAAGTTTTTGGGAAAATTTATGCGCATTTCTAATCAAAATCATGTTCAATCTGCGTTCAGTAACGATCGAAAACTTTTATTAGTAAAGAAACAAAATAATATTTCAGCTCCAACAAATGTAATTTAAAAGTTGGCATAGAATACGGCTCATTAATGGTGATAATTCTGCCCTGTCATGATGAATATTAACAATGTTTCCATCATTCCTATTTTTATTCAGTATATATGTATGTCTAACTATGTATTTTTACTTGTTCGTTTGAAGATAAAAATTAAGATAAAACGCAAAGAAAATAATGATAATGTCTCATTATCTCGTATTACTAATTTTGCAACTTGTAATCTTGCACTTGACAGATCAAGGTCTGTAAAAATGTAAGTACACGTGTATGCTTTATTTGTCGCCGCGAGTCATAAAACTATTCATACAACATATCGAAATTTATTCAAATCATATTTTATTCAAGGAATATTCAAGGAATATAAAAACGATGACCTAAATGTCATTTCAAAAATTTTATTTTTAAGATAATTTATTATCAAATAATTTGATTTAATAGTTGACGTAACTTTTTGGAATTACTTACGCAAGTTTTTTTTTTTAAGTCTACGCCTAGTGCTGAAGTATTTTATCAACAAACTCATTACAATATTTATTCAAATCTGTGGAATATTCTGATGTATATAATATTCGAGGAGCAATGTAAAATATAAAATACACATATTTAATGTTTATTTTTTATTTTCAAAGTTTTTTATGTAAGTGTATGCGTAAAAACTTTTTGTCACATTAAGTTATAAATATTTTATTAGTACTAAATTTCTGCTTATGTTAAAAACTTGTTTTTGAACTATTACATTGGTTTTGTAGATGATGTAATCGTGAAAAAAAAAAGCTACATTTAGTCTGGTCGCAACAGGTTTGATACAATACATTTTGAAAGGACACAATTCACTTTTATGTTGGCGTGACTGATGACAAAGTGTTTTTATCTTATGAGAATAATTATGAATAAATTATTTATTATTTTCTACTAGACACATATTGCTCCGTAGTTTATGTCACTTTTTTACTTGTTTTTACTTGTTTTTATTTTTAATAATTTCCTTGTTGCTATAAAACATAAGAATTCAGATACTAATAATCACACAATCTGTCCATATTTTTGGATATTATTTAATACTTTAACAGTTATTCGATTCTCTGTTTAATAATTAAAAGTGAATTTATTATTTTTCATTAATAATAATAACAGATATTTATTTTCATTTAAATTCTCGCTGTAGAATGTTCCCGTTCGTGTTGTATAATACGTAATAATCTGTTTACATCTGTCTACAAAAAGATGCTACGTAACTTTGTCTAAGAAGTTTACGCAGCAAGCCTAACGATGTAGTGATTTTCTCTAACATTGTCTGTCCTGTACGACAGAATGTGTACAATCTAACAACTCTAATCAACAACTATCTTACATAATCGCGCTCGGAGACCGTTCTCTCTGCATTCGTGAGATGTAATTTAGCAACCACCAACTTGTTGCGTACGATCAATGATCGGCGATGACATTTGCCAAGAACTGGAATCAATTATATATATTCTTCTCCTGATGCCTGATGATTAATTTTTAATTTTTGGTTTGATTTAATGACGACGATGCGGCAATAACACTGAAATCTCGTGTTCTCGCTGCACATCGTTAACGCGATGCGCATTCCGTACGTGGATGCACTTAGATCTGTGCGTAATATTGTTGCGAAGAAGTAGATGATTATGTCGAAAAACGTGACACGGAGATACATTGATGAAACATTGCGCGCGTGCGCGTGAACTTCAAGGATTTTCTCGTTGCAACTATGTTGAACTATGACGTCAGATGAACGAAATGAATCAGATGGATTTTGACACGACAAAGCTGCACATTTCTGAACACCAGATAAACACGAATCTTTTCTTTTCTCTCTTTCTCTCTTTCTCTATTGGTATATATAATTTTTTTTACTATTTGCAACAATGTGAATTGAAAATATTCAATGATGAAGTGTTATTTATAACGTATGCATGATATGTCACATGTGTATAATATAACGAAGCAGAATACAGCGAAGTAAATAGACGGATCAAGATAACATTGCGCATGATATTGTTGCGTGTTACACACAAAAAAAAAAATAACGCTGCAAAAAATACAAATCTAGTATTTATCGTCTCGTGCAGTCTGTTCCGTAGGTGCAATCACGTTTATTTCACCATCACGCGAAGAAGCTTCACGAGAAAATTAAAATACAGAACAAAAGAGCCGAACAATGCTGCATTCAACAAAGTTGCGTTAAAATCACACAACGTGACGCTACGAAGCCACGTAATGAAGTCATTATTATGATGCACTCTAATCGTGCCGGATTTAATTTCCCCGCAATTTTAACTTCTGTATATTTCACGCAAGCAATTATCTTTTACGAAAAAGCACA
Organism: Pseudomyrmex flavicornis; assembly: GCA_014825475.1. Lineage (NCBI taxonomy): Eukaryota > Metazoa > Arthropoda > Insecta > Hymenoptera > Formicidae > Pseudomyrmex > Pseudomyrmex flavicornis. The sequence continues at coordinate 38,013 of QVNW01002248.1, forward strand.
GAATAGAAATCGAAGAAGCCGAAGGAAGAAAAAAAATGATAGAAAAAACGAAGAACATGAACAAATGAGGTAACGCATAAAGCTGAGAAAATCATATAGAGAATGAAGAAAGGAAACTGATTATTACACAAATGATGTTGTTTCACATTGGATGCAGCATAAATAAAAAATGCATAAAAAAGCATAAATATTATATTTATATTGAGAGTATCATTGATCAGAGTATTATTGAGAGTATTATTGATCATGTGAGGTCTGTAGTAACAACAACAACAGAATTAATTATCCGGTTGATTTCAATAAAGAAAGAGAATCAAACTCTTGATTCTTTTTGTATAGTATAAAATAAAAGAATAAAATAAAAGAATCATCGTGCAAAAATCTGTACAATTATGATATACGCGAATGTGTATACGTATATTATATATATTTATATTTATACACTCACTGAAACATATTTTGTGAAATCGCTACTACATGTCTCGACGCAGAATCAACCCTCGAAAACAAAAAATTTATACATAATAAAGTGACATATAAACGAATAGATAGGCTCGGCTGCTCAAGTTGTAAAAAAAAAAAATGTCCGATTCTTGGATGCGAATATTGTTGCAGTTCCATGAAAGAGAACCAATTGTCCTTAAACTATATACTGCAGTCCGATAATTTTATTGTTTCTTTTTGTTGCAACGTCACTAATAACCAGAAAATCCGATATAATTTCAGCGAGTTTCACTCGTTTCAGCGCAATTGGGATATCGCGAACCGCGGATATATATCGTTCTCACGCGTAAATCAATTACGCAAATCACTTTTACACTCGGTAAAATTATACCAGTAGTTTCACATTTCCAGTCGCCAAAAAATATTAAAAAAATATGCGAGAGAGCGTTAAGCATGTAACGCGAATTGCAACATTTTGCACTCAGCACGGTGATATGTATGTGCACACACAGACTTACCCAACAGTAGACAAAGTTGTGCCCATAGTTCGTTTAGTTGGAACTACCAATAATTTAGGTGGAAAAAACACATGTAAAAAAAAAAAAGGTTAACTAGATAATTTTGTAATTCTCTAAACTTATTTAGACGAGAAGACGGTGTGTATTTCACGCGTAGCTGACTTGCGTCAATTGTACAAGCTTCTTTCGCGCTCGAATTTAAAACGTAGTCCCTACTACGAGCAGCCGCAAGAAGGAGTAAAGTGGCTATCGCATAATACGAGGCAATCCGAGAGTCGAAATGATGCGACGTCGAGGATAATTTAACTTGTCGATTTTCGTGCTAATTGACCGCACATTTATTTTTAGAAGATCACGCGACACGCGCGAAAGAAAAAAATTTACACAGTTGTATTGCGAGAGATATAAAAAAAAAAAAAAGACTACAGAATGAGACTGCAAATAAAAATAATTACTGGCAATAAAATACAAAAAGTGACAGAAGAATATTATTTTTCACAACACACTTCTGTCTTAAAAACATAATTAAATAATAAGTATTACATGTGTTTACATACATCACGTAATTGTTACATTTTATACAGGTTGAATAGATTGACAAATACTCAAATACTTTTGCATATAGTTGGTTTTTTATTATAGTCATGCCACTTTCGCGCAAGAAAATATTACAGTACAGCACAAGTATAAGATCGATTCAAAATAGTTTATAAAAAACATGTATAGCGCAAAAAAAAAATTCCTTATCTCGTAAGTAAACTAAGTTGCTTAAGTTGTTCCCATGGCGCTTGATAGCTGATAGCAATAAATACACGCGGTTTCATCGCACAGCTTGTATATAGATACGGTGAAACCTACGACAGAGCCTCTTTCACTTGCCTCCTACCACATCGTCGCGATATTTCACAGGATAAGCTAATTGGTTGCCCTTGTTCCACGTGTAAAGCTCCTGAAAGCAAAATGAAACAAAAGAGGCAAAGTGAAAACGTACCAATAAAATCTACATAGCGAAAGGCGCCGCCCCGAACACGTACCTTGGTTTTATGATTGTAACTGACCGCCGTGGTTTTATGATACGGATTCGTGAATGACAAATTGACATCCAGCACGGAGTTCTTGTAGAGATCAAAGGCGAATCTACAAGTTGAGCAATTAAATTCGTGTAGTCGATGCAACAAAAAGACGAAATATTCTCTCAAATATCCCATACAGCACAGTTCATTGCAACTATATTGCAGCAACGTTGCAAATTGCAATGTAACATTACAAAGACATTGCAGAGATATAGATCCGCAAAATATTAGCACACTTGTAGCAACATAACAGTAATATTTTAGAATCATTGCAA